>PVIH01011470.1:0-69004 GCA_004025045.1 Sigmodon hispidus
CAAAGTGGCTGAACAAGCTTACACTCCCACCAACAATGGAGGAGTGTTCCCCTTGCTCCGCATCCTCTCCAGCATAAGCTGTCATCTGAATCTTTTATCTTAGCCAATCTAACAGGTGTTAGGTGGTATCTCAAAGTTGTTTTGATTTGCATTTCTCTGATGGCTAAAGATGAAGAGCACTTTTTCATGTGCCTTTCAGTCATTCGTAGTTCCTCTGCTGTTTGTTTATGGTCTATTACTGCGGTGAGCCGCTTTCTGGCCTGCAGAATGACAGTCACCACACGCACGATTCTTTTCGGATCACACTTTATTGGAGTGCAGCTCAGTTGAGAATGGTGGAAAGAAGACCCCGAGCCTGAGATGCAGCCTGCTTATATAGGGAAGCCGGGACACATGATTGGTCCCAACATAATGCCTCATTAGCATATAGCTGGTGATTGGTCCAAAATAATGGCTCATTAGCATATTTGGGGATCGCATCGGATAGGTCAGTACTCAATGCCTAATTAGCATAAGCACGATAAGGTGCAATAGAATGGTCCAGCAAGTTGTGCTATTTGCTCAAACACAGGCAACTTACAGTAACTACACTGTTGTAATAGGTTCTGGCCCATACTTTCCAGTCTGGAGCAGAGGTTTGACCGACAGTCTGGCAGTCTGGCAGAAACATTCGCAGTCACACAGAGCCACACAGACATTTAACGTTAATTTTCTGCTGATTGACCTGGGGCCCAGGCATATAACTTGCTAACTCCTTCATCTGAAGTCAATCCATCTTGTTCATCTGTGTGGCTCGATACCTTTTCTCAGAGCAGCATTTCAACTTCTTTCCTCTACATTATCTCCTGGAATCTCTGTGGCATCTGTGTTTGGTGTCTCTCTCTGCTCTAGGATTTTCCCAGTGTGATAGCTCCACCCATACTTCCTGTCTTCCTTCAGCCAATCAGCTTTTTATTAAACCAGAAGGCAGGACAAATATTTACAACATACCATAATCCCACTACACTACATCACTGAGGAATATGACTCCCTCTTTTCCAAAAACTATGAGTTGTCTATAGCTCCCTAGCAATTCAGATGTGCCTATTAATACTTTTCCATTAATACTTCTCCCTACTCTAAAATGTGTAACTTTTTCTTGCCTTGCATATTTATGACTCTGTAAAGGTACAGCTTGGAAGTGATCCAGTCAAGGCTGTATGTCTGAACAAAGGAGTGTGACATGGCAGCATTTTATATTAATAAAATGGGTATTTATCAACCATTTGTCTGGAGAGTGAAGATAAGACTTCCCCTGTGAGGTAGTTCTGAATCTAATCAGAATATCCCATTCTACTTCCACAGAGTAATCAAGGCATTCCCCAGCAGCCAATGGTGACTTTGGCTTGTCATTTGTGGCTTCTTTTCTTTCTCCAGAGGACTTGATGCTTTTCTTCTGAAAGCAGGTGTCAATTGAGCAATGGGACAGGCTCAGAGTAAAGAGGGTCACCTGGCTTCCTGCTCACCAAGGAAGCAACATCCTTAGCACCAGTTTCCCAAATGTGGCCTTTCCCTAGACTTTGGATAGCATAGAGCTAACAATATATTCTCTTATTGTACCCTATGATACTTCTCAAGGCTCCAATCAGTGACTCCTCACATGACATAAAGTTATAGGTAAGAATGAATCAGATTTATGCCCAAGGTCTCATAGCAAATTCTTTTAACCAGACATCTTTGATGAATTTTTCACTATGAGGTATAGCAAGACCATAGAGAAGTGCCTCTGAGATTTAATGTGTATGTACATATATACTTATGCACATCTACCTATATAAGTTTAATATATGTTAATATATAACAAAACCTATTATCACACAGTCTAAAAGGCATCCTAATGCTTAGTCATCTTGAAGTTCAATCATATTGGTTTCTTTTTGAAGCAAGGCAGCCTGTGACTAGGGCTTCCCAGTTCCTTAGGGACAGGAGCTAAGTTAGAGTTGGGGAGACATCTGCAGTGGAGAAAATGATGTGCAGCTTGTGAGCAGATTCATAATTAGAGTTTTCTGTAGGTAAACCAAAGCTGAGCCTTTGACATACAGCTTCTGCAATGGACAGAGTTGACTTTGTTGCTGAATGCTGGACATACTTGTGCTCTCTCATACATAATGACTTTCTTACCTGCTGTTCTCAGCCCATTCACATTGTCAGTCTGTGACCTTACACCATCATTCCCAGAAAAGCAATGCTAATGCCTTATATTTGAGTAGCATTTCAATTTACCTGATACTTCTGGCTTTCTTATTTAGTATTGAACTCTTTTTTTAACCCTCTAGTCAGTATCTTCCTTTGTGATGACTGCAATTTTGGTGAAAAAATACGTGATCTGTATGTAAAGAGAAGCTAGGCACAGCTTAATGAAGCAGAATACTTTGAAAAATGCAATAGGTTTTGATTGCTTGTGATTGATACACAGAATTCATTTTATTTAGACATAGATTTTCTTTATATTCACATCAAACTGTGCACAAAAAAAAACCAACCTTGTGAAAGGGTGAATTAGCAAGTACAGGAAGCGATGCTTTATAGCCAAGGCTGTTCGTGTTCTTTGGATGTTGTCCTTTGTGAGACTATTTCATCATTTCTTCTATTCTTTCTGTGCACAGAATTATGCTAAATGTCAACTTGGTAAATTGCTGACTTCAAACAATTGTCTGAATTGAATGAGACAAATACTTTTTCTTGAGCAAAAGGAAAATTCATGGTGAAACAGAAGTCACTACTGACACAACGATTGCTAATTTGAGTTGGTGGCCATGCCTTGGCTCTGGGGTTAAGATCACCAAGGAGATAGATGGCTTGTTCATCTGCATGTCCTTATTCCAGTCACAAGTCTGTGAAGACTACAGAGCTAAGGAGAGATACAAGTAGGTTGGAGACCATTTTGTCTCTACAGAGATGTCAGAGTCTAGAGAAAGGTGTCCACAGAGCCCTCCCAGTTCACAGAAATCTGTACAAACTCTGGGTGCTGTTGGTCTCACAGAAATAAGAGTTCAACTGTCTGTAACTCTCCTCTGTGTCCAAGATCAATAAAGTGTAGCAGCATCTGGGAGAGATATATGGTCATCTACTTCTCTTACAGTCACCTTAAGTGGATCATGACTGGATAACACAACCAGATGGTACTTAGCCCCCATGTGAATGAGAAATATAGTCTCTTGAATAGCAGAACTAAGGGCTTTTGAGAGCACAGTGCTGTAGGCACTAACTCCATGAAGGTAGATGATAACGTGTAGTAACCATTTTATTTTCTTGTGTGTGAGTGTTGGGGGGGGCTCTTTTCCTTGTAGCCTATTGGCCACCAATCCATGAGGACAAGGGGCAGAAGTGATGACAGAGAGCTTTGTAGCACCTGTGACCATGATGAAAATAACTCACCTGGGAAATGACTCCAGTGCATCAGCTCTACTGTATTCCTGAGTGAGGGGAGATATAAAGGATGGGGACAGTGGCTGGGCTGTCACCTAACTTTCCCTGAGTTGTCTGTGCCCACACTTATCTGTCTTCCATTCTTTCAGGTATAAAGTGCGTCAAGTTTACACAGATTGTTCTTTCCTGTCTATCATCTCTTCCCTGAAAGAGTTCACTGACTTACATTACCCCTCACAGACTTACCAAGGGACTTGACAATCAAATCTTTCATCCAAACTACACAGGACTAGAAGTACAAGAAGAAATTATAAAAAATAACTTTTTCATTTTTAAACCTTTACTTTCCCAATGATGAGTTATTTTTATTGCATTGACAGTCCTGTAAAATAATTCTACTAAAAGCTTCTTGCCAGGAGATAGAGAGATGGCCCAGCAGTTAAGAGCATGGGAGACATGTTCTGAGAACCTGAGTTCAGTTCTCAGCACCCACAACAGGCAGTTCACAATAACCTGTAACTCCATCTCCAGGGGTATCCAATGTCTCTGCTTTCCAGGACATATCACTTGCATGCACACACACTTAAAATTTTCTAAACATCTAAAAATATTCCTGCCCAAAGCATGTAAATAACGTATACATTGAAGCAAGATTTAATCATCTTGCTGAACATTAACATAAGCACAAAAATCATTTTCCACATATTTATAAGGTATATCATCTAGTTAGCATATTTATCTTCACTACTAGGTAACTCATGTTTTTTTCACAGCTGCGCTTTTACTAAGGTCTTAGCTTTTGCATTATTTAAAATAGCTATAATATTTTAGAAAGTTAAATTTTATAATTAAAAAATGTGAGGTTATACATGTCTCCAGCTGAGTTCTCTCCACAGTGCTAGCATATTTAATTAGGACAATGTCCTCTGCAAGATGCTAGTATACATAACAACAAATGCAGCAAAAACATCTCAGGAAATAAAAATTCCTTAATTTTAACTTCTGTATTAAAATGCAGTAATATTTCAGATGAAGCATCACCATTCCTATCCAGAGTCTTACTATCTGGTAAATGTTAGATGGATAGTTTTTATTTATGTATTTTTATGTTGCACTAAATGCTGATTTGGGAAATCTCAGACCTCACAGTGTTGTATCAGTCAGGTTCTATATAATCTTATGCAACTGAAAGTCAGAATCTCATCAAAATTCTGCCCAAACAGTGAGGTACAAAGTTCCATGACAGTCTGGATATCTTACAAATGTTCCTTTGTAAAACTCTTTAGATACATAATTGATCCTTGTGACTAAAGTGGTGGTCTACCTAACTAGCTTTGTTTTCTCTGAAATTTACTAAAAGCTTTCAAAGCTGAGGTTTTCTTGCCCTGCATCCCTGAATGCTCAGTTTTGAAATTCTGCCTTTGTGCAGAGGATGTCAGAACACACACTCTGAACATTGGATGCTTCAGCAAACACAGTGGCAGAATGTATGAGAATTCTGAAGGCTTAATATTGACATGCGTTGGGCAGACATGGGTTAAAGGCAAGATGCATAAAGTTTGATATAGGAAGCTTGATCCTGATAAAGATGAACATACATATGTGTGTAACCACAACATAGGTCAATAATATTTTCAGCATTATTGGATCCTTTGTCCCTCTGCCTTTTCCAGTAAAGAACCCCACTAAAGGTCATTGTTTCAACACTACCCTAACTTTGTGGCAAAATAACATGTCCAGGTTCTAATCGCTGAAATTTTCAGTGTTGTTTAATGGTCCAGAAGTGGCAGGTGGAACTGAGGTGCTGATAAGTGGCTTTTAAAAGGCCATGCTACTCTCCTGGTTTAACTGAGTATGGGCTCAGTGTAGTTATCAAGGCCTTATATACTGGAGGCTGAGGAGAATCATAGATGGAACGTCACCACATGAAAAATACTCTTTTGGGTGCATATGACTTGGAAGATGGAAATAAGGATGGAACCAAGAAATATAGAACTAATTTTAGAAGATTTTTCAATGTAAGAAAACACATTATCCTCTAGTCTCACAAGGAGGAAGACAGTCCTGACTTTTAGCTAAGAACACCTATTGTAGACTAGTGACATACAGAACTGTACAAAGATAAACCTTTGTTTATCCTCACATTAAATTTGTGATAATTTGTTATAGTAACAGTGCACAATGAAGATTTACAAACATTAAATTGGTCTGTTTGTGCTTTCATGTTGAGATATAAAATAAAGTATAAAGCGTATAAGAATTCATAAGCCTATATAATTTGCTGAGCTTCCACAAATGTATAGACCTCATGTGGTCAACATCCCAATCAGGTATAGACTCATAGCCAGTCTGAAAGTGTTGCCTTGAACTGCTTTCCTTGTAATCTAGCTTCTATCTCCAGAGAGAGCCTTTCTTTTTTTTTGCTTTCTGTCACCATGAGTTAGTGAATTTTGCTTGCTATTGAACTTCATATAAATGGAATCATAAATCACAGGTTGTATTCTTTCATGGCTGGCTTCCTTGGCTTAGCATAATGCTTTCTCCAATCTCCTTTTAGTGGGCATTGGCTGATTTCCAGTTTGAGTCTATAGCAAATGAGACACCTATGCACAATATTTTGCATGCCACTTTCTGGTCACATCTTTTCATTTCTCTTTGATATTATGCCTCATAGTAGGGTTGCTGCGTTGTATGGTAAAGGGATACTAAACCTTAACAGGCTGGGGCGCATTCCATCTAGAAATGCAAGAAAGATCCAGGTGCTCTGAGTTTCTCTCTGCATGTCTGTCTCTGTCTGTCTGTCTGTCTCTCTGCTTTATTGGAATTAAATAGTGTGTTCTGCACTGTCTTCTCTCAGGTTCTGTATGTACTGTGGACAATCCATCTTCTGTCCCAGCCTTCTCCCTTTCTCTGTGTGGCTTCTGCAAAGTGCAAGACAAACTTCGTTGAAGTTTATTTGTTCTCTTATTATTTTATGTTTTTCATCTCTGGATAGTGCTTTCATGCCCTGAGAGTTGATGTGAAGATGGATGGAGGTTATCACTGTATCACCCAATCTTCATGGTCTTAACTTCCTGGTCTGTTCTCTATACTCCCTTGGAGCTTAGATTAACTAATTTATACAGTAAAGAAGCAAATGATACTTTCTTTTCAGTACTCTTGATTCTATCAGAGATAATTTTGTATTTATTATCATTTTTAATTTTAAAAATGCATGGTTTAGTTGCCTGCTCTGCATCTGTTAAAATATGGACATTTAACAACAAAGCTCTTATTTTTTTTTTTTAAATCTTGCTTATTAGAAATGAGTGTTAACTACGGGTGCACCTTCATCCTTTCAAGTCAAACCTGATCCACAGATGGTAATTCAGTAAACACATCATTTTCACAATATTTTCTTCCACCAGAATTTATGTTCATATGAAATACTCAATCTTTTATACATTGTTGAACTTTTAACTGCACAAAGAGGAAAAATAATAGTGGGTTTATTCTTCTTTTTGGTTTTTGCCTTCACTAAAAAGAAAACATTGCAAAGGCTTCAGGTATCATAACATGCAGCCCCTGTAATTATCTGGCTACTCACAAAAGCATCTCAGCTATCAATATAAAATTGCATAATCTAATAGTTTGGAAAGCTTTTTCTGTTACAAAGCCAATTTATTAATAGCTTGTTTATTCACCTTTGTATATATGTAAAAAAAAAGCTTGGAATGGAAAAATGAGTGACATTAATTTAGAAGGAAGACATTTGATTTAAGGTCAAGCCACTTAGAGCCAAGACCAGCTTCCCTTTCTGCAACTGCTGGTGTTACATCATCACCTTGAAACTTCATTTTATTAAAGTTACTCATTCTTCCACAGCAACTTATGTACCAGTGTTATTTACTCTGACATATTACCACAGTCTGTGTGGGCACAATACACAATAATTATTGACCTATATTTTGCTTATGTTCTATGTTTATTGCTAATTCTGATAAACACAAATAATTCCCATTCAATTTTCACATATGCTTTATTGTAGTAAGAAGTTTCTGACCTGGCCTTTCCAGCCTAGCACTTAGGTTTGGACTCACTCACAGCTCTAATGCCATTTGGCCCCCAAATAATCACACAAAAGCTTTCATTAATTTCAGGCTGGTTGGCCTCTATATTTCAGTCACATAACTTGCTAACTCTTAACTCTTAAACTAACTCATGACTAGCCAGGTGGCCTAATACCTTTTCTCAAAGCAGCATCTTGACTTCTTTCCTCTGCATCTGCTGGTGTCTCTGTCTGACTCTTCCTCTTCCCAGAGTTTTCTTAGTTTGGTAGCCCCACCCACATCTCCTGTCTGCCTTCTGGCCAATTAGCATTTTATTAAACCAGTAGGAGGGACAAATGTTTACAATGTACCAGGACATAATCCCACAACAGCTCGTTGCTTTGAATGTGTTTAATGGAATAGATGTCAAATAAAATAAACTTCACAGTGTGATATGTTAGCAAGAAACAGTAGCAAGAGCAGCAGGGGTTGTGGACCATGCGACTTTCCCTGTGAGTCTCATAATCTAACCTGTGATTTCCCATGTTTACCACTAACCTTACTCAGCGTAGCCTGATGTCATGCAGCACGATGGAAACTTAGGTGATGGGTGTGACAAATGGGCTGTTAAGCAAATAGCAGCATGGGCTGCAGCAGACCTTAGGCACTTTCTCTTGTGGCTGAGGAGAGGAAAGTCTGAGCTGCTCCTAGCTGCTTGTGTCTTACCATATGTTGCCCTTAACAAGAAGGCTGTGCAAACCTCACATGCTGCTGAGTCTGATTCTACCTAAAGCTGGAACTGAAAATAAGGATTTACTGAATCCAATTTGTCTTATTTTTGTGCAATGTACAAAGATGCTTCATTTAAAAGATGTAAAACATGAGACATATTAAGTCACAAAGGAATCTAGGACAACAGTCAAAACCAGGACCTGCCTCTCCCGTGAGGGGTAAAGGATAATGCTACGTGTCTGTGGTCTACTGCCTTCCCCCCTTCAGTCTCTCAAGCACTGGCTACAAGTGTGTAGGCCCTTCATGTAGATATTGGATTCTGGTTTGTCTTCATTCCAGGATTGTGTTGGATTTAAGTCACTATGGGTCCCTACCTCTGTTATATACAGGCTTCATAAAAGACCTTCATTGAGCAAACCAGAACTTTTATGAGTAAGAAAGACTTGGGAAAAGAGAGTTGAGTCTGTAGGACCCAGGGTAGAGAAAAAATCTCTTTTGGAGGCTGTGAGTGGCACATGTCTGGAATATAGACACTACAGGATGAGCATGGTATGGGCAGTCTTCCTCACTATCAGGGCAGCCCCATCTGCACAGAGTTAAGAAACCCCAGGCAAAAAGACAACTGAGAACCAGAAGCAATTCTGTAACTAGTTTTCAATGTTTGCAAGAAAAAAAAATATAAAGGGACCCTGAGAAACTGACAGGGACTTTCTTTTGAGTATCTAGGAAGGTCACCAAAAGGGGTATATATGCTAGCTCAGATTTGAAAGTAAGGGTCATTTCTGGCCTGAGGGCCTGAAGGCCAAGGTAATTAGAGCCAGGAGGAACATGGGAAAAGTGTTGTAGGTACCTGTAGAGCTGAAATTACAGTGTCAGATCCCCTGAAGCTGGAGTTACAGGTGCATATTTACCACCTGACATGAGTGCTAGATACTGAACTAAGGTCCTCTGCATGAATGCTATATGCTCATAACCACTGAACCGTCTTTCCAGCCACCAGAACATATTTGTATTTCTAGAAATCCAAAATCCATCATCCTGTGTGATTATTTTTAAGAGAGAACACTGTCAGTGCATGCAGAGATAGGGTCTGAACCCACTCACATCAACCAGGGTGGTCCAAGGAGACCAGTGATGAGTGACTGCCCTGTCTAAGGTCAAGCCAGACACTGTTCCTTCTTGTCGCCTGTCTACTTCCGCTCTCTTTCTCTCATCTTGACTGTCCATCCCTCCTTCTTTCCTGATTTTTTACCCAGCCATGGGTAAAAGACATGGTAAGTAAAATGACTGTTCTTCAAGGGTAATGGGAGAACCCTCCTAACCACATACCATTCCTGAACTCTTGCAGGATTAGCTCGTGTCCCAGCCTTATCACCTGGAAGAGTGGCAAATACAGGGAGCTGTACCAGGCTGGACAGAGGAATGAATGAGAGCCCAGGGGAAAGAGTGTCTCCCTGTCTCTCTATTTTGCTTCTTGGTGGTTCCAAGTTGGCTGATCCAGTGTAAAAATGTTATTAATTTTAACTCACCTTAATTCCCATTGCTATCCTTGAATTACCACCATGATTTCCCCACCCCATCCTTTCCCTAGACATTAAGTCTGTGCCTTCATTGTTCATCCAGGCATTTCTTCCCTCTCACACACAAACCTGAGGTCATTTGGAAACATCCCTGGGCATGAGCTCTGCAGTCAAGCAGCAATGTTGCCCTGTCATCTATTGCTAAAGCACACTACAATATCTTATCACAAGCAGATGTACAAATATGAACACGAGACCTACCCCAGGCACTTTAGTCTCTTCCTGAATATTTATTGAATGCTACCAGTCTAATGCATTCTCATTATGGGGAAATTTAATCTGGGACTTACGATAAGTCTTGGTGATGACAACCACATAGAATATTCTAGCATTTTTTATTTCTAATAAGCTTTTGTCTATCCAAAGCAGTAGGAATACATTTGGTGAAAGGCTCCTTCCTCCGTCTGCTGTCCCCTCCTAACTAGTCACAGGAGGGACTGGAGATGGTAGCTGTGCCTGCCAAAGAGATGTATAAGGTAAACATGAAGCTGAGTTAAGCTTCCAACTGGGAACTTAGCTGTTGACATGCCAGGTTGGCGCAATTCAGACCAGCAATAGAAGAACTGTCACTTAGCGCTTGATTAAAAGCAGCTAGAGCTTTGCCAAAGACTTTCTCAAGGCCCCAGGAACACCCAGCAAATGCAAATGTTCCAGAGAAAAAGAGCTGGGTGAGATCATTTATTGTCCTTGGCTGACCTCTGCTTAGTGCAGACAGAATTGAGCTTGGAATATTTTTTTTCCAGAGTCAGGATGATCTGTTTTATTTCAGTTGAATCTCTGAGATCCTATCAGGCATTTGGCACTCTCAGCATCGAAGGAGCCCAGACAAGCTAAATAAATCTTTGCACTATGGCAATGCACACTGAGAAATAAAGAAGGTCATCTAAAGCCACACAGGGCTGGGAAGGAACCCTCAATGTCTGCACCTTGCCCTAACAGCAAGGCTTGGTGGTGTAAACTACTGGGTTTCTCTCTGCCTCCAAGATAAAGAGAGGTTACCATCTAGTTGGACATAAAGAATGGACTTTTTTAGGTTATTAAAAACATCCTCTCTCTTAACAAAATTGCTGTACAATGACTAGAACCACACAGGCTGCCTTTCAAATTGCTACATTGAGAGCCCTGGGCCATAACAACCTCCTAGTTAGTGTTGTACTGGGGTAATATTGCATCTGATGTGGTGTTGAGAAAGAAGCAGTACCCAAGAGGTTGGTGATTCTAAAGAGGTCTTCAGCATGCATTAGCTCTAAACCAGGACCTGCACTGTGGCGTATTATCTCCCACTTAGCCACTGTCTTCATGAGTTCAGTTGTGTCCACTTGTCAAGACCATCTTAGCTGGAATTGTTGACTGTTGACACTCCCTCATGGCTGGAATGAGCTAAATGACACAGTGTATCACTTCTGCATTGATGGCTTCTGGCAGGGGTACAGGTGAGGAAGGACTCGTTTTCTTTAAGGGTTGGCCACAGGGAGTTTAATTATGCTCCAGTAAGTAAATGAGCAGCATGAATGTGCTTTTCTGTAAATGGGGATATCATAAGAATGGGTATGAAACTGAGAGGACTGATATCTGAGTTTGATGGGGTGCGTGATGTAATATCACCAAATAATAAATAAAAATATTATGCTGGGAAAAAAAAGAAGTGTGATCTCACCTGAGTGGCCAGCCACTCATCCCAGATAGTTGTACACAATTCTACTCTAATTGAATGTAGTCTCAGAATCTCAAAGAGGGATGAGTGTATAGAGACTGGAGAAGGCATGAGAAAGGGGGTTTGATGGAAGATGTACGTATATAGCTATGGAGAAGCCATCATCCACACTGGGTACACACCTCCTAATGTCAATACTTTAAGACGACTCAACCACACTCTTGCCAGTAATTTCTCAATCATGTTTTGTAATTAAGCCCAATAAATTCATTTGATCACAAGTGGGCACTTTACAAGAATCATTTGCCACTAAAACCTTATGAAGAGGGGAGTAGCTGCTGCCACCTCACCCCCATTCTTACCCCAGTGATACTGTTCTCTAGACAGGAGTGCCAAAGGAAGCATAGACCCTGCCTTCCAGGGTAGGGTAATGCAGCCAGCTGGCCCGATGAGGCCTCGGTTGCCCTGTTTCAGGTATTGTGCCTAAGCATGCACATTAGCTGCTTCCTGCTGATCCAGTTTGGGGTCTGCTGCTGTGCCGGTGATTGGTGATGCATAGTCACTGAGATGCTGGAGGCCAATAAAATGGCTGACAACCAATGAGAAATTGGGAGGGGATAGAGGTTTTCCCATATCTGCAATAAATGAGTCTGTGAGTCTGCTGTTTGTTTTAAACAAGTCTGTGTCTGCTTCTTACCTGACACCCAAAGTTTGTACTGTAGATTCCAAACCTTCTCATCCCCTCCCCCAAGGGGTACCCAGATGGAATGTCATGCAAGACCCCAGTGCTAAACAAACATCCCAGGAATCAGGTCTGCAAGGGACTGGATACATGGCAAAGGTGGGTGGAGGTCTGCAGAGTTGCTCAAGAGCTGGAAAAGGAAGTGGAGATGCCTTCTAGTTGTTTAACCACTGACACCTCGAGTGTTGCTCTGTACATGTGAGCACTTGGCACATGGAATGTATGTACACATACATGTGTATGCATGCTTAGTGTGCATGTGTGTGCCTACATGTGTGCATTGGGAAAATTTGGGGATGTATGTTCCCACATGTGTCTGCCTGTGCATGTCCATGAAGGTCTGCTTTCATGTTGCAAGCATCTCTCTCTCTCTCTCTCTCTCTCTCTCTCTCTCTCTCTCTCTCTCTCTGAAGAAAGATGTCAGGTATTGGCACGACACTTAGGACTGTTCTGATGTAATCATTGCACAGTGACATTGATCTCCAAGGGCCTCCTCTCATTGAAAATTGTGATAGAACTGTCCCTCATTTTCTGAGACAATCTTGAGTTAACGTGGCATTGTTTATTATCAGAAATTTATTTATAAAGTCTAGCTTTCTTAACTTGTGGAGCTCTGGGCCGCATCCACCCTGCTTGTTAATGCATGGCTTATGAGTGGCTGCCTAGCCATCTCTTAAGACAGACAAAACTCTATCAAGTGACTCTTGGTAATTTCTTAGATTGGAAGCAGGAGCTGGATCTGAGCAGGCTTGAATTGAGCTGTGAGAGGAACCATGATGTCACTCCAAGCAAGGATGCTACCATAAATCAGGCCCTGTTGAAGCCAGGCAGGCTGTGCTTGTTGGAATATGGCTGTGGTGCTGGGAGAGAAGATTCCAGTGTCTGTAGCTCCGCTGTCAGTGTCTTTGCAGACATTCCCTATACTGTGCTCTCATTCCCAGGCACATGTCTCTTCCTAATGAGACATCCAGGACAGGGATGGCCTAGGGTGCCTTGAGCAGACAGCCATGCTCCTTCTCCTGCAAGATACTCCTGTATTTCTCTTCTCAGTATCTCTCAGAATAAGGGTGTAGCCCCAACCCTCTCGCCTCACACACTGCAGTTGCTGCTTCTACTATTTTTTTTTTTGTTACTGCTCAGTAAATTCCATTCCTTCAGTTCTTACTGTAGAAATAATTGGCATAGTCCTCTGTCTCTAACTGGACCCTGACTGTTGTAATGTTTCTGTAGCTAAATGGAAGGATTAAAAGTAACTCGACTGTGACACCCAGCTGAGGAATAGCTTCCTACCTAGTGATTCGACTTCAGATAAAACTGCAGAACCACAAAAGGATAAAGACAAGAAGACAGAACCTACTCTCCTATGGAGGCAGCCAATTATAAAGAGGAGAGGTAAAAATCCCAGAGGTGGGAGAGAAGTAACTGGATTAAGTTCTAGAAGGATGGACAGGGCAGAGAAAAGAGGAGAGAGGCAGGATGAGAGCCAAAAGCATCCACAAGTGAAAGACAGTGAGAGAATTCCCACCCATGTCCTTATCTATCTTCGTGTACTTGAGACACAGACTTGGAGTGAGGAGACAGGAGGAGCTGAGTGTGATTCCGAAGCTCAGTACCTGGAGGTCCAGGGTTGCTGGGCAGCACCCAGACTGCAGTGATCTGTGTATGTGGTGAAACAAAAATGAGGAGCAGAAAAGCCCGCGACTCTAGGAAGGAGGTCCGAGACAACCGAGAGATGATGCTGATTGGGCAGGGTGCCATCACGTGCTATCACGTTTTGTTATTGAACCTCATGTTACATCTAGGGTCTCTTTATACCATCCTATCAACTACTTTTCTCAGTGGTATTGAAGTTCTAGGCTTGTGTCATCTTTTTTAAGTTGTGCTGAGTGACGAGTGAGCCAGGGGACCACGTGGAGTGCAGTTTGCTTCCTCGGCCTGTGTGGGTCATGACTACCTGGGAACGGCACAAACATCTGTATCTATCGAAGTCTGCAGGACCCAAGAGCTTCACTTCGCAGGGGAGAAAAATCTAAAATTGGAGGTGCCTCAGCGATGAGTGCACAAATGGAAGTCTTTCTAAAGTAAACCAAGATGCATTTCTTATTTTCTAATTTTATCACGTTATTTTTAAGCTCCCTTTCTGTTTCATCACAGTCCACCTCTGCTACCCCCGCTTTTGTGTTACCCAAACGTAAGCTATCTGTGTAAGCAAGAACTTAACTTTGTTCTTTAGTTTACAATTAGAAAATATAGGTACAACCACCCCAAACTCATTTGAACCTTAAAATAGGGTCAAAGGTGACACTAATGAAGATGGTTTTAGACCTGGTCATTGATCCTTGCCTCTGCAGTTATTCTAGCATTTAAATAGGAAGATTGTTGTGTGTTTCTCTTGTATTTATTATTTTTCTCTCGGTCAGCTCTTAAAAGAATCAGTGAGGGTGGGGTCCAGGTGAGTACTTTCTACACAGTGTTTCATCTACCTGGGGTTCATCATCTCCCTTACCACCTCTCGGACAGCTGAGGCTGAAGCTCTGGGTTTGTCTTATGGTTTTTAAATCTATATTTGGCTCCTTAGCTCTTGACTCTTAATTTTGGCAGTACTATGTATCTTGGTATATGACAGCAATGCCTATTTTGTATGCATTGCTCTGCATTTATTTTTACTCAATGTTCCATGTGTCTAATGTGCATGGGGGCATTCACCTTGTGGAATATTAAAGTGGAAAGATATGGATGATTCTGAATCATCAGAGGATTCTGCTCCTCATTCAAAATGAGGGTGGCCACAGAAGTGATCACCCAACTCTTTGAGAACATCCCCTTTCTCAACCACTTCCCAAATAAAGCTTATCAGCCCTTCTGAGCAAGAAAGCTATATACCCACACATAGTCATTTTTCTCTGTGCACTGAGGTGGAAGCTGCCTCACTCTTGCCTCTCAAGAGATTTATAAAGAAGCAGAACAATGAGGCAGGGCTTATTCAACACATTTGTTTGTTTTCTTGTTTTGTTTTTAACTGTTGGGTAAATGAGATGGCTGTGATGAGACCAAGGCTACAAGAGCAAAGATTAGCAGCACATGGGAAAACACTTTTCTCCATTTTCTGGAGCCTTCAGTTTCAATTTGACTCTGAGACTTGCCCTTAAGAGATGCCCAAGGAATGGGGTTCGTATGCCAAATTACCTCAGAGCATTGATGAGCTCAGGCCATGGGTTCCCAGAATCAGACATGAAAGTGTTACAAAGAATTATACATACACATAGTTCAGTGACTGAGGGACCAAGCCGATCCTAAAGTCACACCAGCTTGCTCATAGGCAATGAAAGTCAAAGCCCCAGGGAGGTCATGGAGACCCAGGGAGGTCATGGAGACCCAGCTGCTGGGAATAGAAATAACCACAGTACTTTGTGGGAACTGCAAAGCCAGTGGGAGGAAAATCTTGTTAAAACTCTGTTTTGTCTGCACCCTCCCCCGTGGTCATAGTAACGGGGCTGGGACCAGATAGTAGTAAAGAACACCATGATGCTGAATCAAATAGAAATCAGTGACCTCACCTCCGGGGCAAGAATGCCACTTGGTGGACCTCCTCTACATTGTTCCCGGGAGGAGAAGCATGCATGACAGCCGAAAAGTACAGGTAAACAGAACACTCACTACTGTGTATGAGTCCTCAGGCCAGAATCTAAAATTGCAATAGCATGTGCTTGAGTCAATGATAGTATTTCCTTTAGCAACTCAGATATGCTATTTCATCCATTTCTGCTTTCGTCTATTAGAACAAAGTTTTAAATCTTTGCATTTGAGCTTGGAAAAGGAGAGAAAGCAAGTATAAGCCTTTGAGTTGTTGTAACATAGCAATGAGTTCAGAAGCCTTAATTAAGTACTAGGGCCCTCTTACCATGTAGAGATGTGGGAAAAGGAGCTGAACTTCCCATTCTCATCACCTTCCAAGAGCAGAATGAAATCTGTGGTGAGGCATCACTGGCTTAGAGAACTGCTGTAAAACCAGGGGCTATTTAACATCAACCAGAAATCATTTATTTACCACATCAGGGGTTGCTACTGTCCTCTCTAGGTAGAGATTAAAGGTGTGATGAACATTACACAGTTAACCCCCACAAAACTTAGAATTGTCAATACTACTGTAAGTGATTCAATGAAATCAGTGGGTGGTGTGTGTGTATGTGTGTTTGTTTATGCGTGTCTCTGTGTGTGTCTCTGTGTGTTTGTGTGTGTGTGTGTTTATTCAGCTTCATGCTGCTGCAGTGATGTATCTCAGGCAATTAACTTTTAAATCAGAAAGGTTGACTAAGCTTACAGCTTCAGATATTGAAGACATGGTTCGTCAGATCTGGGAAGGGTGGCAGATAAAGGCAAATAATGTCAAGAGTAAATATAAAAGCCACAATCCTACTCTGAACTTGAGAGAGGATGGATTAGGGGAGAAACTGATCCCTTTGGAGTCATGTCCAAATGACATAAGGAACTCCCATAAAGCCCTGGTTCCCACAGTTTACAGAATTTAATAGCCCTGATATCCTGGGAATCTCAGACTTTAGCATATGTAACTAGTATCCAAACCATAGTTATATGCTGAAACCACAAGCACAAGAATAGAGGAGAAATTAATTATGTGAGTGTATGAAGCTGTCAAAAATGAAAACATTTTTTAAAAGTTTAGAGACTCTTTCTTGACTTAGGTCACAATCTCAGAGAGATAAGCAGAGGATGTACTCACTCACTAGTGGTCTCTAAACAAACAAACAAGAAAAAAAGCCAAACATGCCCAAGCGGCAAACCACAACCACTGAACAGCTTGGGATCAAAAACACCCTGGACTGACCCTTCGAATCTCACTCCAACTATAGGAATACCAGACTCACTCTTGAGGGAGGGGGGACAAAACTGGATTTGGCCAGGAGTGGAGACTGATCTAAGCATTATTGGGTCAGTGGGACCATAGGACTGTCTGCTCCCTGCCCAGGGAAGGGATGGGGAGTTGCAGAGAAGAAAAATGTCAAGATGTGGTGGGAGGGGGAAGGGACCTTGAATAAGGATATACAGGGATGGAAAAAAAATTCAGAGGAAAAGCTGAACACAAAGTAAATGTATGTGTAGCAATCTTATTTGCATTATCATCCTTGATAAGCCATGCTTATGATTCTTATCCTCTTCATAGTTATTGTTAACTTTTCCGCATTTTAAATTCATGTTACTGTTTTTTTTTGTTAAATACAAAATAAAGAAGAAAAAAATAAAAAATAAAAGAAAAACAACAACGAAAAAGAAGATAAAGCTTTGTTCAGGTATAAAACACATTTCTTTCAGTAGACTTTTATGTAAAGTATAAAATATGGTCATGAGTGACAGATGAGAGCATCTCAAACACCTGTGTCACTTGCTTCAGCAATAGAATAGTTTTTCAAAAATAATTTTATATTTAGCCCTCATTTAAGCCTCAGTTTTTTTGAGAATAAATATTGTTCTTTGACAATTTCATACATGTATTTAATGCATTTGGTCAGACACACACACACACACACATACTTTTTCTCTTGTCCCACTTAGCCTACTTAGTCTACAAATCCTTTTCACATATTCATGTTGCTTTGTTTTGTATTTGACCAAGTTTAACGCAAACTGTCTTTGTGACCATGGGTTTAGAATTGTCCCCAATAACTGCTGAGCTCACCAATACAAACACAATAAGACACTATATCTACTTGTTTCCCAGATGCTGTTTCTTGCAAATACAACAAAAGGAAGTGGTAGGGCCTCATGAGCCCCTTCCCCATCCATAGGTGACTATTTTGGGAACCCAACTTGTGTGACCTTTCCTAATATGTGGGTGCGTCCACTGTGAACTCATGACAACCATCTTTGTGTCAGGCTTAGGAGATGAAATTTCCAAACTCCTCTCCCATCTTCCAACGCTTGCATTTCTTTAGCCCTCTCTCCTGAAATACTATCTGAGCCTTAAGGTGGTGGTAATAGACATTTTGTTTATGCTAAGGCCTCAGTTTTTATTTATTCTCATCAGCTTGTATTGTCATGGATTTCCTAATTGAACTCACCTTTGTGCTTTACAAGAAGAGGTATTTCTGATTAACGCTGTAAATAGCCTGTTTCTGAGCATAAATACAGATATTCAGAAGACAGTTTGCTGCTATGAATCAGTAGTAAGTTTCTTCCTAGGTCCTAAGACCTTCTCAAACAGAATTTTTGACCAATCAACTCTGAGGTTTTACCTGATTTTATTTTCTATCTCTAATTAATTTTTAAAGTTAAAACTATGTTCTCTTTCCTCTTCTCTTGTCTTTATGTCTTTGTTTAATGAGACTTGGTAATAATTAAGCTTTATCCAGATGGAAGGCTATCTGCTAACAGAAGTGCCCACAGATGCCACATAAAGTCCATCTGGTCAGAGAAGCAAGGGGCTTAGCTATTCCGTAGGTAAAACATACTTTGCCATGGATACAAAAGAAGTTGTTCAAAAAGTACTTAGATTTAATAAATCAAAATGTCTTGGATACTCATTTGCCCCACCCATTTTAGTGTATTGCATATTTAGTACATACTTAGGCCGTTTAGGAATGACAGCTAGGTATACCCACAGCCGACATGCTGCTGGCCCAAGTCAGGAAGCGGCTCTCTCCCTCTCAACTTAGTTTTGATTTTTTACACTCAGAGGAGAAAAAAAAATTGAGTTGGGAAGAATCCAAGGATACAGGAGCCTTAACACAGTACAGATTTGTGTTGTGTCTAGACATACTCTTTGTCACAAGGAGATGGGCTCATTTGTATCCAGAGAATGTCTTAGGACCTACCCACCCTCAGCCAGATCCACTAAGAGATGGCCACTTGATGTATTCCAGAGAACACAGAGGTCTGTTCTCAGAATCCTTACCATGTTCCAGTACCATTGAAATCTTCTCCACCATATCCTTGTCACTCTCCTACATGATGACTTTGAATAATTCAACTTTTTCTCCCAACCTTTTAAGAGGGTAAAAACCATATAGTAAATAAACAATTGATGTGGGATGTCTTTCTTTACATTATGAATGAATATGCTTTATTATTGTTTGTTAACAAGGAAACTGTTTTGGCCTATGGCAAGGCAGCTTAGAGACAGGCAGGAAATCCAAGCAGAAATAAAGAAGGCAGAGTGTAGTGGGATTATGTTATGTTGCTACTGTTTCCTGTCATTGTAAATATTTGTCCCGCCTATGAGTTTAATAAAAGCTGATTGGCTAAAGGCAGACAGGAAGTGTGGGCGGGGCTACCAGGCTAAGAAAACTTGTGAACATCTCAGAGCAGAGACAGATGTCACAGAGATGCGAGAGAGACACAATGAGGAGACGGCAGCAGGCTCTGAGGAAAGAAGCTGAAATGCTGCTCTGAGAAAAAGGTATTGAGGTGCACAGCTGAATAAGATGGGTTGAGTTTAGACGGAGGAGTTAGAAAATTATATACCTGGGCCCTAGGTCAATCAGTGTAAAAATAATATAAGCCTGTGTGTGATTATTTGAAGCTAAGTGGGGCTGAGAGTGGGTCCACATCTCTGGGTTGACCTGGAAAGTCCTGGCCAGAAGCCTATTACAATAGCAGATTCAAGGAGAAGCTGGAAGCTGCCACCCAGAAATCAATATGTAACGGGACACAGGTAAAGCCACAGAGCCACATGGCCATACATAGATTAATAGAAATGGCTTGAGTTAAGTTGTAAGAGCTAGTCGTTAATGAGCCTGAGGCATAGGCCAAACAGTCTGTAATTAATATAAGCCTCTGAATAATTATAAGTTTCTTTGGGACTATGGGTGGAAAGATTCATCCAAGTCTAGACTGTGGGGGTCCAGATGTGTCAGAAAATTTCTAACTACACCAATAATTGTTTCCATGCCCCTATCTATGACATACTGCATCTCTTCTGGTGGTAATGACCTTCTCAAAGAGATACTTACTTTGAGGGTCCCTGAAGCCAGAAGTCCTAGTGGACAAGCATAGTGCAACCTCTAATGTCCTGGACTATTTAGTTTGTGCCTTGGTTTACTGGGAAATATCCTCTGCATTGGCTGTAGAGACAGATCATGCTCTCTGGAATGGCATCCTGAGCACACAGTGATAATGATGGGCTGAACTGATATTGTACATTTTATGTAATCATGCTGAAATTTAATTAAACATTTCTTAGTAGTCTATAAATAGTCTATCATATTCATTATTTTTAAACTCCTAATATAGCAGCCAAGTTTTGCTTGAAGTTAAAACCGGTATACCTGAGTAGTATTAATTATAGTAGTCTGAATAGTGAGGAAAAGCTGCACTGCTAACATTACTAGTTAATTACATACAAATGGTGCTTGCTGGCAGCTTTTTACAGCTAAAATTGGGACTAAGTCAGGCTGTGGATCAATAAAATGTTCAGAGCTGCTGTATCCATCAGGAACTAAGAATGCAAGTCTTTCATACAAAATCTGAAAGAAGGCAGGTAGCCATTTCTGCTCCCTGGCATGGGGTCAAGAGTCCCTTACCTTCAGAGGACATTGTGACCTTATCTGTGTTGAGACATCTAGAAGAAGATCTGGCCATCTATTCCTCCAGGTCTGATGTCTTAATCTACTGTAGCAATAAAGAGTGGCACAGCCAGTTAGGTGTGGATTTTGCACAAATCCCAGAAGGAAATGATAATATTTTGTCCATGACAAAAGAACAATTCATGTTGACACTGTGATTTAATGGAAGGTCAGTTGAGCTTTGAACACTAAGACACTGAGATGGGTAGCCTAGGGAGTATGTACAGCTGAAGCCACTGATGAGATGCATGAATACACAGAGGCTTGTGATGTGCTTTACAAGTTCATCCAAGCTTTCTGAAGGGCCCTGACTGAATGGAAAGTGGGTTTTTCATTAAATGTTAACGGGAAAAGCTCCCTGCGTGTTCTGCCAACTGCTAATGAAGACCATGTTCCTATCTTCCCCATCACAATACAGTGACATTACCTCATTTTTTTTTTTTATTATGAATGAAGTCTCATTTTTATCCATGTATCCCCTTGTTCAAATTCCCTTCCACCTCCTGCCCCTCCTTGTCACTCTCTCTTCTCCCCATCTCCTTATCTCCTCCCCACCAAGGGCAGGAGGTCCCAAGGTCCCAAGGTGGCTTAGTTCAGCATCCACTCCAGGCAGATCCAGTTTCCTTACCCCAACATCAAGACTGGGTCAGGTGTTGCTCTGGAGGCAATGGGCTCCAAGTTGCCAGTCCAAGGTGTTTCAGATCCCAGGCTGTTCAGTGGTTGCAGTTTGCAGCTTGAGAGTGCTTTGTTTTTTGTTTAAAGTCCACTAACGAGTAAGTACATCCTCTTATCAATGGACTCAATTCACCATAAAAAGACACACACTAACACGATGGATGGCATTACCTCTTAAAGACAATTGGTTTTATGAGCCAAGACAGAATTGCTGAGCTATACCTCCTACTATGGTTTGAATATCTATAGCTTATAATTCATGTGTGTGTGTTGAAAAGCTAATTGCTCAAGTCTTATGCTAATACAAGGTGAGTTATGAGTATGCAGGCTTCATAAAAGATTTAAGCCGCTTGCAGATTAGTGGATTAGGGAATCATTTTACGATGGACTTTGTTATAAATGCTGGCTATGTCAAGCCAGCTCCTCAGTCTCAGTGTGTGATAATGTCCTCTGCCTATTAGCAAAAATTTCCTCACCAGGTGCTCTGCATATACATAATCCATGCTCTTAGAATTTCTGGTACCACAACACTAAGACATTGACTTAAAAAAAAGATTTATTTTTTTTATGTATACAGTGTACAGAAGTGGGTACCAGATGTCATTATAGATGGTTGTAAACCACTGTGTGGTTGCTGAGAATTGAACTCAGGACCTCTGGAAGAACAGTCAGTGTTCTTAACCTCTGAGCCATCTCTGCAGCCTGGCATTGACTTTTTTTAAAAAGAAATTGGTCATACATATTCTGTTACATTAACAGGAAATATAACAATTGCCTCCCAGTTCCAGTTATTAAACAAGAACTTAGCATTTAGCTATAGCCACAGGGGAATGTGAATTTGGAGTACAATACCTTAACCACACATAGCTATCTGCATTTTCCTATTTTCTGTTGATAATCTAGAAATAACAAAACAACAATTTTCATTTAAAAATGGCTGAGAAAACAAGAGAAAGGGACATAGAAAACACAGAAAAACTATAGAGAACTGAGATCAGAATAAAAATGCTACCAAATGTGAGCATTTTAGTATTACATGAATTCTTCTTGGTATTGTTAATAAAAACCCAAAGCCAGATATTGAAGAAAAGCTTAAAAATCAGAGAGACAGAGGAACAAGCCACAGCTACTTCTCACCAATCCTCAGAATAACTACCTCTCAGTCCTCAGCAGAAAGGGCAGGACATCAAGCTGAAGAGCTGAACTTCTGCCTCCTCTTTTTCCACCCATGGATCTGACTTCCTCCTTCAACTTTCCTAGTGCTGGGATTATAGGTGTGGGTCATCACTCCCCGAACTTCAAAGCTAAATCTGTGTGTGGCGTGGCTCTGTCCTCTGATTTTTCAGGCAAACTTTATTAGATATAGAATATATAACCATAGTTAAGATTCCCACAAAGACCAGAGATTATAAATGGCAGAAAGCTTGCGTGGAAAGATCCTTGTCAGAAGTTTTCAGAAGTAACTGAAGTACACCAAGTGCTCTTTCCAGGAGTCTCTCCAAAGGCAAACACAAGAAGCAAAGGCTTGGAATATATTGTGATTACTTTAGAAAAACCACAGAGCAGTTACATCTAATCATCACAAGAAAAAGCACAAAGCAACCACCCAGGCATGGCCAAGTGTAGTGAACAAAGGGCATAGAGATTTTACTATGTATCTAGTGGGAATGCAAAGATCCTCTGAGAAGAGACCATGTTGGACTAGCTGAAGCAAAAACACAGAAGAACTAAGCCAATCTTATCTGCCAACTGGTCATATTTTTAAAAATGAGACAAAACAAATGTATATTCAGATTAAAAAAAAAAAAGTGAAGAGGAATAATTACACACAAATGTCTCATGAGATAAATCCCCAGGCTGGACTTCAGCGGGACAACACCAAGGAGAGGCACCCTGAAGCACAGGAAGAAGGGGCAAGAGAAGAGTCAATACATAGATAGGAATGTTGGGTTTTAGACAACAACGATAAATTTAAATACCTGTACAATAATCACACGTGGGATTTAAAATACCTGTAGAGCCAAAAGCAGAGCCACAGCAGCGACTATGGAAGTGAGGTGGGGCTCTGGCTGATTAGCAGCATTAATTACCAGACAGGCAGCAAATGAAGGTTTGTGTTAAATTGTAGTATCAGGTGTATATATTCTAGTCTTTGTTACTGACAAAACTGTGTAGTTATGAAACAATGGAGAAAAGCATGGAATGCATTATCTCTAGAAGGAGGAAGACGCAGAGTGAGACAGACTAGCTCCTGCCTGCCGTCAATTAATATTTGGCTTCAACCTTATATAGCCAAGGACATCACACAGTGAGACAGAGAAATTTGCCTGTCACAGCTAGATGTTATAACAAGGTTGATCCTAAAATGACTCACTAATCCACTAATCTACAAATAGTGTAAGTCCCTTAAGAGGATTGCACACACAATGCTTCTTATCTTCTTTCCCAGATCTTACAACACTGTTGTTACTCATTTTACTTGTGGCTAAAAAAGGCCACCATATACTTCATTTATTTTCACTTAAACAATCAATATTTTTTAAAAAATATTCTATTAATTCTATAAAAATTACATGCAGTGTATTTTAATTATATTTACTGAACTTCTCCAAGATTCATTCTAAGAATCAATAGTTTTTCTTTGTTGTTTTTGTTTTGTTCAGGGTTTTTTTTGTTTTGTTTTATTTTGAGAAATGTAGCTAGAAAGGAAAAGGAAGCCTCCATTTCTCCACATGCTGCTGTTTGCCCCTCTCCATGCTTTAGTGAGGTCTCAGGCTTCCTTCCCTCTGGAATCTGTTTTGCTTCTCTTCAAGGATGCCTTTCACGTGTGCTATGTGTTTGCTGGTGATGGATTCTGTCAGTTTTTGCAGTCTGAAAACATCTTCCTGGTTTTCGTCTCTTTAAATGTATTTTTAGGAAGTGAAGAATTCCAAGTTGGTGATTTTTCTTTTAGTACTTCAAATTGTTTCTTTTTGAAAAGATTTAATTTATATTTTTCTGTCTCTGTTTCTCTCTGCCTCCCTGCCCTCCTCCCCTGCTGTGTGTGTGTGTGTGTGTGTGTGTGTGAGTGTGTGTATCTGTGTCTGTATGAGAGAGTATGTCTCTGTATGTGTCTCGTGTCTGTGTGTGTGTGTCAGCGTCTCTGTGTGTGTTTGTGTGTGTGTCTATGTCTCTGTGTGTGTGTGTGACTGTGTGTGTGTCAGTCTCTCTCTCTCTCTCTCTCTTTGTGTGTGTGTGTGTCTGTGTGTGTGTGTTTCCTCTGGAGCTGGAATTAGAAGTGGTTATGAATGACTTAACAAGGGTTCTGAGAAACAAAACTAATTCCTTTACAAGAACTAGTACTCTTAACCACCCATTCATCTCTTCAGCCACCTGGAAGGGTTCTTCCTGTCCTTCAGGTCACCTTGTTCCGCTAGAAAGGCTATTACCACTCTCCTCTTTGTGTTATTTAATGTAATGCTTCTTCTGGCTACAGGTAAGATTTTTATCAGGGGTTTAAAAAAATTTGACGTGATATTTCTTGTGATTATTTTCTGCTTCTTGTCCTTGATAACTATTGATTTCTAGTTCTCATCAGAAAAATATTTGCCCTTCATTTATTGAAGCTATAATTCTTCTTTTACTTTGTTCTGCCTGGCTGTCCTCTCTGGGGATTCTACTTAGATGCATATTTTTGCTGTTTAATGTTGACACAGAATTGCTTTCTTTTTAGGTTTCCTTTTTCTCTTTGGGTTTTGGTTTTTATAATATTCTGTTTTTATATTCTCTATGTTCTTCTGTAATGCTTAATCTTTTATTAAAGCTAGGTATTGCATTTTAAAGCCATACTCTACAATTTCTAAAGACAGGAGCCATAGACTTGATTATCAGTGTTTTTGTTTTTGTTTTGTTTGTTTGTTTGTTTGTTTTTTTCAGTTTACAGAGGCCAGAGCATTCAGTGACCCATTCATGGAAGCATGACATTTTCAGTGTATGAAGCAAAGTACTTCCAGTGTGTGAGCTCTCATTCACCTGGTCTTTTTACATTCTGCCTCTCTGTTTAACTTGCCAGTCACTTCTTCAGACTCACAAGGAAATGGAATCCAGCCATTTTTTTACTAACATTTTTATTAATTAATTTGGAATTTCATGGTGCCTCACATTCCCCCCATTTCCCAGTTCTTCTATGTCCACACTCCACCCTTGTAGCATTCTCCCTGCAAAATTCAATAAATAAATAAAATAATTTTAAATTTAAAGACAAACAAAAGCACCACTTTGCTCTTCTTTTATCTTCCTTATCTCTCCATCACATACACATTTGTCTTAGTGGACTTGGGAGCTGCAGTATGTTACATTATATACACCCTTTTGTCCACACAGCTTTACTTGCAAATGTTCACTGCAATGAGTTGTTGGTTTGGCTCAGGGCCTCTGGTTTCTGGTATATCATCAATAGGGACCCTCACTGAAACTCCTCCTGGATCTTCTGCTGTTGTCCTGTGTCATGGAGATCCTGCAGCTATAGTTCTACAGGACCAATCCCTTTATATACTCTAGCAGGACATAGATGCAGTAGATGCTGGAATGGACCAACTCAAAACCCTGAATGTGTGCCAGTAGACCAATCTGGGCCTCCACTGGTTCTGCACCCATTAGGTGGGCATCAGAACCAGCTCTCTTATACCTAGACCATCAGGGCCAGCTCTCCTGAATGTATAGTGAGGGGTAGGGTCAGCTCTCCTGTTGTGGTGGCTGGTAGGGGGGAGGATAGTTCTCTCAGGGCCAACTAGGGTCAGAGCCAACTCTCCTTCACCCATACCACTGGGGCCAGTTCTTCCAGGAGGGAAGATACAGCTCTCCTGCTGAGGTGGCCAGCAAGGGGTAAAGCCAAGCCAACTCTGCAGTGCCCTAAATACCAGGGCCAGCACTCCCATACCACCTGCCCCATAGTGGTAGCATGACCCACAGACATTAACCCAGACCCTGGGCTGCAGTAGGACTATAGACCTAGATAGGGCCCTTACTCACAGCTCAGGCTAGGATGTCATCATGGCCCCAGGCAGCAGTGCAGGCTACTTAAAAAGATATGGCCTTGGTGGTATCATGGCCCTTGAACATCAACATGGCCTCAGGTGGAAGCTAAGCATACACAAACTTACACATAAAATATAGGAAAAAGAGAAGGAAATAGGTATGCTGGATATTTTCAGGAATGAAAATTCAATAGTAACATAAATCTCTCAGTAAATATTGTAAGTTTTCAGAGTCTATAAAATTAGACTTGTCAGACTTAAAGAACAAAGTTGAAGAAAATTCTATGGTATTGTCTGACATGTGTTTTCAATGCATGCAGAGTAAATATGTAAAATAATTCTCATAATGACGAGAAAACAAATAACAAAAACCCTAAAAGCTTGTAAGGTTGTAATAACCCATTGGGAGTCATGAGATATTGAAAGGAAATGAGTGCTGTGATTTAGGAATGTACACAACCCCCAGAATAATCACTGAAATCACTACCTGTAGTAAGAAGTTTCTCTGTCCTGCCTGGCTGGTCCTGCAGCCATTTAGTGTCAAAGAAACAACAGAGGCCTCTATTAATTACATGCTGCTTGGCCTATGGCTCAGGCACATGACTTGCCAACCCCTACTCTTAAACTAACCCATGATTAGCCACATGGCTTGGTACCTTTTCTCAGAGTAGCATTCTCGTCTTCCTTCCTCTGCATCTACTGGCATCTCTGTTCTGCTCTCCTCTGTTCCCCAGAGTTTTCTTAGTCTGGAATCCAGCCATTTTCAACTGAGTGCTAACAACTCTGTTCTCCTTGTCCCATTTGATGTGTGGGCTTTTCTCTTTGCCATTGTTTGTGTCTTCATCTCTGCAGATGCCCCAGCTTTCTGAGCATCTCTTCTGTGGTTTCCAAGATCTAAGAACTGGAGTCACCTCGTGTATTGGTTTGCTTTGTGTTGCTCGGACAGAACACCTTGTCCAAAAGTAGCTTGGCAGGGAGAGGGCTAATTTGCCTTTGTAGCTAGGTGGGGCAGGAACTTGACATAGGAACCAGGAGACAGGAACTGAAGCAGAGATGGCAGCGAAACCCTGCCTACTGTGAGGATTCTGTTCCACCTCTTGGAGTCTTGGCCTGGCCAGCATTCTGATGTCAAGTTCCATTTAAGAAGGCTTCCCACCTTCAACCCCCTCTCACATTCTCTCTCTCTCTTTCCTCCCCTGCCACAGAGGTCACATGCACCCCTCACCTCCTCTCTGACTCCTCATCTCTCTCTCTATCTCTCCATATCTATCTATCTATCTATCTATCTATCTATCTATCTATCTATCTGTTTGTCTATCTGTCTGTCTGTCTGTCTGTCTATCATCTATTCATCCATCCATCTCTTTCTCTCCCCTTTTTTTACTCTATAATAAAGACTCTCTATGTGAGCCCAGGTTGTACATCTCCTTTTATGGCCACCAATCATTGTCACTGAGCCACCTGTCTGCTTGGGACTCCATCTTCCCATCTACAGGTACCCATGATCATAAATCATAACACTTGCATGCTTTCTATGACTTGCTCATCTTACCTCTTAATGTAACCCAAGACCAGCTGCCCAGCAGTGTTCACAATGGATCAGGTCCTCCAACCTTAGTCATTAATCAATAAGATGCCACTTAGACATCCCTACATACCACACCAGTGGAGGAACTTCTCAGATTCCCTCTCCCAGAGTGACACTAGTTTGTGCAAAGTTGACAACAACTGACCAGTAGTACACTGTGGTTTTTGGGTCTTGGCTTTTCTCCCTAACCCAGGAAACCTAAGCCTTGCATGCCCTCTGGTACAGCCCAGGGGCTGGCTCCAGTCCACCAACAGGACTGCCAGGCTTGTTTGCAGACTCTCAGCTGCCTCTGTCCTTTGTGTCCTAATGTCCAGTGTTTTGAAAACTGTTGTCTAATGTATTTTGTCAGCTTCAAGAATGTCTCAGGCTGAAGTGAAAGAACAGTTTCTGTTACTTCATGTCAACTGCAGGCAGAAGTAAATAATGTGGGGAAAAACAAAAATTTCAGGCAGCATCTGTTATGTTCCAACCAGGGTTTTGGAACTGACTTCATTTTCATTAGATAATTAATAGTAAAATCAATTTACATAGAAAAGAACATATGTAGATAAAGAACATGGGCAAAATTTGTAAGTTGTCTTTTGAGGAAGTTAAAATTCAAATGGCCAGAGGGCATAGAAAAATGTTTCACCTCAATCATAGCTATAAGTACACTTAAGAAATTCCTCTTGTTTCTCCTCAGACACACACATATTTAAAGCACAGTAATGTCATACATATATGTGCTAAGCATGAGATACACACATGTGCTGAGCTTCAAAGGAAAAAAGCAGCCACATATGTAGGGCAGGGAGACCTACAGATGCATATACATTGTTTAAAGTTTTGGAATGTACTTTTTCATCTGATTATCCTCAGCATATTTTTTTTTCTGATGAAAATGCCAAGATTATGGAGAAGACATATCCTGAACATTAAAATTTCATGTTTATCAAAATCAACACTGAATAGAACCTCATATTAAAAACAGTACATTACATACAAAGCAATCATATACACACATAAGAGACACTATTTTGCTGTTATAAACAAGGATATCTATATGTTTCAAACACAGGAACACTGTATATAATATCTGATAGAAGACCAGCATCCAAACAGGGTTATGATATGATATTATGTATAAGTAGTTGTGAGTAAGAGTGGATATGTATGGGTACATATCAAAGTGTGTTTGTATGTGAACATCACTGAGAAAATAGAAGATGTGAGTGCCTGTCTGTCAGTCATTTGTCTAGCTATTTGATATCACATGTGATTACATTTATATAAGCACATATGTAAATGTATATGTGTTTCAGTATATAGTGTGGGAGTATATACATACACTATATAGTGTTTACAAGTGTGATTATTTGATAATATTTTTATTGTCCATAATGTGAGTGTGAGAATGTATGGGTGGTAGACATGCATGTATTTAGAGCACATACATGTCTGAGTTTGCATTTGCTTTCTTTGGTTTGTGCATTACATGTATTTTCTATAATGTTCTTTATAATAAGTACCTATTAATTTCTTCTAATCAGAAATAGCCATAAAGTTTTTTTTCCTGAGAGAAAATATAATATTCACATATCCCTAAGCACTCATAAAGATTTCTACTCCATAATTTAGTAGAAATATAACCTTGGAGAGGGATGGAACAGTCTTGAGACCTAATTATATAAACAGGCTGTCAAGTTGAGAGTTAGAAATGGAAAATATAAACAAATCCCAGGCAGACACTTGGACTGAAAATAAAAATTCAGGAAAGAACCATAGCTTCTGACCTCATAGGCAGTGAGCAAACCCAGTTACTCCCACCCACCTTATCAGTCTGGACGCACTGGAAGGACATATGCTTTCTAGACCACAAAGACCCAACTCAAAACCTTCACTCACAAGAGAGGAACATCTCAGGGCACATAGCCCCACTTATCTAGGCCTCAGTGAAGTATGCAAGAGACTGTGTGAACTGCATACTCAATGTAGAGCTCAATGCTGAGAAGGCACTCAGTAATTAAATACGATGCCACAATGTATGAGTAAAAGCCAAACTAGCTGGCATCTTGTGCCAGGATTTTCTAAATGCAGGAACATGCTGCAGTTGTAAACAGGGAATAGTGTTTATACACACTGCCCAGTTCCTGTTTTCTACTCAGGGTGTCACAAGCTCTGTCACCTTTGATGATTTGCAAAGAATTCTGGTGTTAACAATTCCTGTACAAGCAGTGAATGCAAATTTTATAAATTTAAGAGTCAGGGTAGTCATGACTATGCTGGTGTATATTAAGAAAATCACAAATGTTGAGAAAAAGTATTTATTAAAGGGTTCAAAGGAGAACATTTACTGATACAAGAGGGAAAATACAGTTGTGATGTTTCTGAAAGGCTGGACTGGTCCCATGTGGCTTCATTCAGCTGGTCAGGTCTTCCATCTAAGCACAAGAGAGTGAGTGCTTCAGATCTTAAGTTGGATCCAAAGCCACACCCCAGGGGCTGTGCCCCAATGGCAAGGTAAAGAGATACGTGTTTCCAAGATCTTACAATAACTGAAGGACAATCTCTAGGGGTGTTCCCTAAGGTCAAGGTGGGAATATATGTGTTCCCCATTACACTGGTGACATCACCATACCTAGGGGACATCTTGAACAGAGCTTTCAGGACAGGGCATGATGCACGGCCATCTGCCTTGGCTGCACAGCTTTACACTTCAGTCTTCTGGCTTTAAGTGCCTCTCTAGGAAAGACTGTGAAACTTCATTTGGTGGAATTTCCTTATAGAATGCACACATTGTCCTTAATAAGGAATAGCTTGCTTCTCTATCTACCTATAAATATATTTATCTATAACCCCAGGGAAAGAACAATTTCCCATGTGAAATCACATAGCTGATACATTGATTACTTAATTTTGCACTTTCATCCAGTATGCTGTCTAACCTCAATAAAGCAGACTACCAAATTCCAGAGCCCAAAGCTTGTGAGTATGAGAATTACACTGTTGCGCTGAAATGAAGAAGTTGGAGCGATTTTTCCCTTAGTTTTCACATGCCTGCTCTTTCTGAGTTGCTCCTTAGAGTGCAAAGCCACAATGGCTGTCCAAATAGGTGGTGGAGCAACTGACCCAGACTTCAGATGCAAACCTTCTTCCTCTATGTCTAGCATTTCATGAAAAAATATGCTCACCATTCTTTCTACTGAACTGTTCAAATTTCACCAGAGTTGATGAACAGAACCACAGCATGTGTTATAAAGGGCTGGCTCATATGCTTATGGAGACTGGTGAGAGCAGAATCAGCAGATCTTGTGTGAGGACACCTTAGGCTGTTGTGCAGCAGTAACTTACCTGGGGGAAGGGAAATTATCCTTCTGTTACTATCTAGATGAGACCCAACATATTGTGGGGAAAAAAATCTCTGATTAATGATTTTAAGTACCAATTTCATCCCTAAACAACTTTACATCAACAATCAAAATATCATTTAAACAAATATCTGGGTACCATCACCGAGCCACACCAGCACACTAAAATAACATGTAGATTTTTCTCACTGTGACAGTTTGATTCATTCTTATTCTTACTTCCCTTATGTCAGAAGCACTCATGGCTGTATGGCTTCTACAGCTTCTCAGCTCACTCCAAGTCTTCATCCCCAGTTACAGAACCTGACTTACCATGAAGTGGGATTATGTTGTTACAATGTAAATAATTGTTCCATCTACTGGTTTAATAAAAATGCTGATTGGCGGAAGGCAAACAGGAAGTGTAGGTGGGACTATCAGACTAAGAAAACTCTGGGAACAGGAAGAACAAAGCAGAGAAGCCACAGACAAGCTAGAGAGACATCATGGAGACCCAGACAGAGACTCCAGATAAGAAGCCAGCAGACACAGAGGAAAGAAGTTGAAATGCTGCTCTGAGAAAAGGTACCAAGAGCCACATAGCTGAACAAGATAAGAGTCATGGGTTAGTTTAAGAGCAAGAGCCAGCTAGCAATATGCCTGGGCCCTAGATCAATCAGCATAAAATTAGTATGTGTCTTGTGTTTCTGTGGGACTGCAGGACTGCAGATCTGCAGATCAGAACCTCAGGGGTAGGCCTGTAAGGTTAGACCAGAAACTTTTTACAACATTATTATGCTGCCCTAGAGTCTGCCTCATCTTTTGTTACAGTTTGTCCAAATTTTCTAAAGACTCCATAAACATGGGGCCTCATGTGTCTTTATCCTCTCAAGCATATAGAATGGTTCTGACCACCTTCTCTGACTCCTCATACCTTCCCTTTGTTCTATGCTTTCATGTCACGGTCTTGCTTAATGGACAGACACTTTCCCTTCTTTCTCTGACCCATTCCTCTGTGACCTCTAAGGTGTAGCCAAGGATTTTGCCTTCTAGAAGCTTTTCTTGATCCTTTGTAACCTTAATATCCTGTCATGTTCTCAATAGCCACTCCCAGGACTCTTGATGCCCCCCTGCTTTCTTGTGACAAAGAAAAACCGATCTTCATTCCGCATCAGCCTCTTCACTGCCCAAGGCAAGATCATGCGGATCTTATGGACAGGTGTGCCAGCCTGAGATGCTCAACACTGCAGGTGCATGTTACAGGACCCAGTGTTTTCAGCTTACAAACCTCAGCCAATATTTATTTCCTCTGTAAATGAGTATGTTCCAAAGATTTTCTTGTGTAGACAGAAAGCCTCAGAACATTAACTTCCTATCTAGACACTGAAAACCTTGAATAGATGGCCCATGTTCTTTACCCATTGGTAAAGAGCAGCTGACATAATGGTCAATGTCGCAGATTTGAAAGTTGTTCTTTGAGGACCCACTTTCTGTCTTGGATACTCCTGCTCTGTTCCTCAGATGGGGAACTTCATGGCCCAGGCTCTGCATCTGTGTATCTATTTCGAGTGCCATAGTGAAAGGAATTACCTCTTGACCCCGTGGTGCTCTCAACCATATGAGGAAGTGCTCAGAAAAGTATCTGATGTATAATAAATAGAAGGATTTACTGTCGTGGTTACTGCTACTACTTGGTTGTTAAGAACACACACAGTGTCCTTCCAAGTTGTTGTTTTCTTCCTTCATGTCCTTGGTCAAGTTGACCTTTGTATTTCCTTCTCTGTGAGCTGTGAGTGACACCTCCATCTAAGGTGACATTCCTGTTTGTGCTGATGCCCTTTCTCAAGATCCTTGGGAAGAAAACTCATGCTGAACAGCCTCTTTCTAGGGCTCCTGATCTTCAAAGATCCCAGGGTTTGAGTCCTCACTCCTCAAAGCAGATTCAGGAGACAGAGTGGAAGCTGAGCCCCAGCACATATGCTGAACAATATCCAGACAAAGAAGCCTGTTTACTTATGTTATCACTCACCAGCCCACTACAAAAGGCCCCCACGGTCCTCCTGACCTTCTCCAGGCAGGGCCAATAGAATCATTGTCCTCTCATTACTGCTTCATTCCGTTATAAGTGTCTAATACCTCATGATGGTCATTCTGTTGTAACTCCAGTCAATAGGGCTTTGGGGAGTGGAAAACGCAGAGGTCAGCAGTGCCTAGGACCTCTCTCTCCACTTAATTACATTTCTCTTCTTCATGGCTGTACTTAATCTCATTTACAAAGGAGTGTTTTCTCCACTATTGTGTTTCTCTTCTCAAGTTGTCGCTGACTAAAGCAGTTTATTTGGAGTTTGTTTATTCTATTTCTCCTCCCTGACCTTGATATCACAGCTTTCTTCCTTGGAGATTACCACTTACATCCATCCTTCTACCTGTCATAGGTTGGTTATATAGGGCTGGGTCAGCACATGATGATTCCCATAACTGTTTAAACAGGAAGCAATGAAGATGGATTGTAAATTTTACAAAGAACTAGAAAGATTCAGTAAATTGAAACTTATGACAAAACATTTTTCAGCTCACTCAAATTAGCACCATAGTGTAGAAAGAGAACCTGAGAGCTGAGGGTCCAGGAGTGGGATTCTGGTTCCATGGCCTGTGACTGCTTATTGGGGAAATGATTTGAGTAATTCACATGATCTTTGCTGGGCACCAGCCTCATCTATAAATGACAAGTGCAGTACTCTCTGATGAACCATAGTGATGAGTTTGGTGTTTGCTGAGTGTGGTACTAAAATACTGTCACCAGCTAGCTACTCCTGGTGAACTCAGCTAAAACCACATTTCCCCATTCCTTAGCTCATTATTGGATAGACATAAAATGTTTTCTTCTGGCCTGAAAATTGGTTTTGGGAAATTGAAGTAACTGTGACACCTTAGCTAAGGCTTAGGAGGGCCACACTGTTACTGCTGCATAAAAAACATTTTGGAAAAGTTACAGACTTAAATTTTTGAGTTACAGGGTGCAGACTGGTTGCTCTGCCTCTTGCCACACACCCACTGCTAAGTGATTATTTACTGACAGTTCATCTGCCTCCCACTTAAAGGATAAAATAACTCTTATGAGCAGCCTGGGGTGTCAACTCCAGGCTCCTTTAATTATGGTTTCAAGAGACTCTCCTGAAGAAACAAGTCAGGTAAGGTTTGCAATCACTGATTAAGAGTAGAATAGCAAGCAGTCTGACCTTTAGAATGTCATGCTTCATAACATGCACATTTACAGAGTTTAGAAGAAGCTTAGAAGTGGGGGGTTGGGAGTTGTGGAGAAGAGAGAATGATCTGATGTGGTGGGAGGGGGAGGGGACCTTGAATAAGGATATACAAGGATAGAAAGTGTGACTTCTTTGTTCATAATAATAAAATAAGTAAAAGAAGAAGTAGATATGTTATTTAAAAAATTATTAAACTAGATAATTTAATATTATCAAGTTAAGCCACCTTGTCAACTCTAATGCAACTACTGACTTCCTCAAATGTTTCTCACTTTTGTATTCAGCCCTCATTCCATATCCTGTATGCTACTGCATGCTTCACGTATGCAAATCCCTATAGTTACTATGAAAATATAAAAGTGAATAAGGAATGGAATGGCCTTCAAGTTCCGAAAGTCTGGGTTGGGAGTAGCATACAGTCCTAGTGCATCTAGATCTGTCTGTGTGAAGAGGAGCTGTATGAGAATAGACTCACTCAGTGTGGTGACTTAAAGATGAATGGTTGGCATAGACTCATGTGTTTGAAGGCTTGGCCCATAGGAAATGACACTCTTAGGAGGTGTGTTCTTGCTGGAATAGGTGTGGTTTTAGTGGAGGAAGTGAGTTACAGGGGGTGGGATTTCAAGTCTCAGAATCTCAAGCCTACACAGTCTCCTGTTGCCTGTGGATCGAGACTTAGAACTAACTCTCAGCTCCTCCTCTAGCACCATGTCTGCCTACATGTTACCATGTTTCCTGCCATGATAATGAACTAAGCCTCTGAAACTGTAAACCGGCCTCGGTTAAATGTTTTACTTGATGAGAGTTCCTGTGATCATGGTGTCTCTTCACAGCAATAAAATCCTAACAAAGACACTCAGCATGATAAATAATATTCTAACACACACACACTAGCATACATACACATGCACAAAAAGATGTAGACACATAACAGAGGCAAACACACATATGAATATCCATACATACTTACACATGAACTTACATGCTCCCACACAATGTGAATGCTATGATTTAAATATGGCTTGTCTCCTTTAAACTCAGAGTTTGATTGTATATGGCACTGTGTCCCTAAGAGTTTACCATAGAAGTGATTGAATTCTGCATGTTATCAGGTTAGAGGGAGTTTGTCTTGATTATGTATGTCAATATAGAACAAAGCCTCCCTCTTTGACGCCTTCTTTAATACATACTCTCTTAAGCCTTTCCATTTTGTACAATGAAGTAAAATGTCACAAGTCTTTTATATACATCATTGTCTAGCAAATTTGCTAATCTCTAGTACCATGGGCTAAAATAAATGTTTTTATTTTTTATTTTAATTTATTTTTAAGATTTCTAGCTGCTTAATTTTTAATATAATATAGTCTTTGACCTACCCCAACTTCGCTCACATCCTCAACTTTATGTTCACCTTCCTAAAAAAAAATCTCACACACACACACACAGAAGCACTACCACCATCGCCACCACCAAAAAAGCTCCCGTGAAGTTTGTTTTGTGTCAGCTAGTTATTCTTGAGCTTGTATCTGTTCTGGAGTCCTGTAGTTCATATACCTACTGATGCTGCACTGGAGAAAACTGATTTTTTGTTTCTGCTTCCTCTTCTCCATGCTGAATTTTGTCTGGTTTGAACTTGTGCAGGTCTTATGTATACTGTCATCATCTCTGAGTTTATAAGTGCATCAGTCCTGTTGTGTCTGGAATATACTGATTCCTTGGAGTCACCTCACCGTCTTTTGCTTTAAAAATCTTCCAGCCTCCTCTTGCACACAGATCCCTGGGTCTTGAAGGCAAGAGTTGGATAAAGACATACCGCTTAAGGCAGCATGCTCCAAAATCCCTCACTCTGCACCATGTTCACTTATTGATCTTCTTATTAATTCTCATCTACTACAAGATTCTTTTTTGAGGAGGGTTGAACAATGCTCTGGTCTGTGGCCATAGAAATGCATGATTAGGAGTCATTTTATTGCTATTTTTTCTTTTGTTAATTATCTGATCTAGGATATGTTGCTATGACATAGATTAGATCTGAAAAATGATCTTCCAAAGGCCAATATGTGGAAGACATGCTTTCCAGGTCATGATGATATTGGGAGGTGCTGGAGATATGGTCTACATGGAGACCTTCAACCATTGGAGATGTGCTTTATAAGGAACAGTGATGCCCAGACACTTCCTCTTTCTCTTTCTCATCCTGACCATGATCAATACTTCTGGTGTATGTTTGCCTCCACACAGCAAAGGTCATCAGATACCTATCTGACCATGACCACCTCCAAAGTACGAAGTAAGATAAGACATTTTTTTTTGTCTATAAGTTGATAATTTCAAATTGATGTTGTTGTCTCCAGCAAGAGAAAGCAGACTTTTACATCACAGAAAGGAGAAGCAGATCAACAAAGAATAGAGACCATAGAAAAACAGGTCTGCTGCTGAGGGAGTGCTGACTGGGTCAACTGGCTTCAGAATGGGGCTGGGGGTAGGTGGTTGGAGCAGAGTTTTAAGGAATGCTGGCAAACAATGTGTCAGCAAGAATGGAACAGTGATGGTGATCCTGGTGAGGTCTCAGAAAACAATTTGAGCATCTCAGAGATCACCTTCATGTTTGTGACAAGGGTGTTGACAGAAATGTAGACAGTGAAGGGCATTATGATGAGATGTCTTTTGGGGAAGTAGAGTAAGGACCATTCTTACCATGCAATAGCAAGGAATTTGGCTACATTACAACCACTTCCTGAGGCTTGGAACCTTCTTTTTATACATACTCTCTTAAACCTTTTCATTTTGTACAATGAAATAAAATGTCACAAGTCTTTTATAGACACCATTGAGTGTCTAGTAAATTTTCTCTAAAGTAAATTTGCCCACTCATGAGACTATGTTTTTTTTATTTTACTTTTACCATTGTGCTTAAGGATCAAAATTGGCAAATGAGTGTCCAGGTACATGTATACATACGCAGTAAAGGAACATGTGATTGACATGCTGGTATCATAGATGCAGCTACTGAACATTGCACTTAAGTTAGACTATTTTCTTCACATTTACATATATTCTATCTCATTTCTTTTCTAATTGACTACTACTCATGGCAGTTGAGAGGCCACATTAGTGTGTGCCCCCCCTTTATAAAAGGTAGAATTCACATTAGACATAATATAAACTCTAGTTTTAAGCAAAGAGTTCAGTGACATTTGCGACAATTGCAGTGTTTGAGACTACACCTCTTTCTGCTCCCAAAGCAATTTTCTCAATAGGCAGACCTCCAGTTTGCTAATAAGTCTTTCCCATTTTCTTTACCACACATCTCAGGACCACCCATGGATGTTGCATGTTCTGTCGGTTTGCCTGTGCTCAGTGTTTTATGTAAATAGAATCATACTAACTATGGGCCTTTGTGTCTGGCTTGCTACACTTAGCTCAGTATTCTAGAGGTTACACACTGCAGAATGTGTCAACACTTCCTGGCTTTTTGGGGATGTATCTCATTCTATTCCATATACATTAGTTCCTTACAGCTGCTGTAACAACAGGGCATAATCTGACACATTACTAATTGAAAGAATTGTGTTGTCATATGCTTCTGCATTTTAGAATTTCAATTGAAATACCTTGGGGTTACCTTCTTTTTTTTAAAATTTTTTTCATCTTTTTTATTATTATGAATAAAGTCACATTTTCTATCCATGAATATCCTTGTTTAAGGTCCCTTCTTCCTCCCACCCCTTCCCCTCACACTCTCTTCTCCAAATCTCCCCATCTCCTTTCCAGAAAGGGCAGGAGGTCCCAAGGTCCAAATGTCCCAATATGGCTTAGTTCAGCATCCACTCTTTGCACATCTAGTTTCCTCCCCCCAACATCAAGACTGAGTCAGGTGTTCCTCTAGAGGGAGTGGGATTCAAAGTGCCAGCCCAAGGTTTATCAGTTCCCAAGCTGTTCAGTGGATGTGGTTTGCAACTTGGATATGCTTTGCTTTTTGCTTTTTTTTTTGTTTAGAGTCCACTAATGAGTGACTACATCCTCTGCTTATCTTTATGGGTTTGTGAGACCTCTCTGAAGAAGATATTCTCCAAATCCATTCATTTGCCTGAAATTTTAGGACATCATTTTTTTCTTACTGCTGAGTAGTACTCCATTGTGTATATGTACCACAGTTTGTTAATCCATTCTTCAGTTGAGGGACATCTAGGTTGTTTCCAGGTTCTTGCTATTATGAATAATACTGCTATGAACATAGTTGAGCTTATGCCTTGGGAGTGCAAATGTACATCTTTAGGGTATACACCAGTGCCAAACTGACAATTACTCTGTTGCCTAAAATACCATTTCCTCAGAAAAACTCACCTTTGTGGACTAGGGTTGCTCTCATAGTGTATGGTACCAGAACACCTAGTCCTCAGCTCTCTCTCTCCATATAAATGTACATGTATGTATACACACACACACACACACACACACACACACACACACACACATACATGTTTATATAGGGAGAGGCAGGCTTTTATTATTATGACTATGATTATCTTGAAACTCACTTTTTAGACCCCACTGGCATTGAACTCACAGAAATTCACCTGCCTCTGCCTCCCAAGTGCTGGGTTGAAATGGTGTGCTACCCGACCCAGATATTATGTTGTAGTTAAGACATTTCGTTTTTAATTAAAAATTTTATATTTTATTTTACATATATGAATGTTTTGTCTACCTTTGGATATGTGCACTATTTGCATTCCTTGTGTCCCCACAGGTTAGAAAAGGGTGTTAGATCCTTTGGAACTGAGGTTTCAGATAGTTGTGAACCACCATGTGGGCACTAGAAATTAAACCCAGGTCACCTGGAAGAGCTGCTAGTGCTCTTAACTGTTGAGTCATCACTCCTGCCCCTTCTTATGGGATTTATTACTCCGAGATTTATAAATAAGGAGTCACATTGAGTTTTTGCCATTCAAAACTATGAGCCAGCCCAGTTCATGAAGCCATGGCAGGTATTCATCACATTTGTGTTCAATAACACTATTAATTGTAGACTGCACAGCCCACATGGAAGTAATCGCTGAAGATTCTTCTAGACTCAAAAGATTTGGGAAAATGGAGATTCACCCTACCAATATCCATACAACAGATTACCCCATGGCTACTCAGGTTAAGTATTATACCTAGGACTTTACTCTAGGAAAGTTTATATCATCTGATATAAATGTGGGAGCTTAGCAATGCTTCAAACCACTTTATAATAATTGTTAAGGCAACACAGCCATCCTCTCAAGGAGAAATCATCTCATTGACAGCAACCAGGGTCTCTTCCTGGTAGAGTTGTCCTCTGGTGGCAAAAAGACTTCTGTCTAGGAATAGGAATAGAGCTGGAAGTGTGGCTTTCTCATTAGAGCACAGTCAATCTCAAAGTTGTGCCATATAATCTGTTACTTTTTATTTGATGTTAATCTCAGCTTTCCTTAATTAAGGTTCACTCAGCACTTGCCATTGAGAGAACAGCAGTGAGTGCTTTAAATAATATCGAGAGTGGAGCACCCAGGCTTCTGTGTTCAAGGAGTGTCAACAAAGCCATTCTTGATTTGGCACTGTGATTCTGCAATTCACATCACATTGAGAATTTGGAATTTTATAAGTTAATTTTTTTCTTTTTCTTCTTTTCAACTCCCAACCCCTTCTTCTTTGAGACAGGATTTCTCTGTGAAGCCCTAGCTATCCTGGAACTCCTTCTACAGACCAAGTTGGCCTTGAACTCAGTAATCTGCCTGCCTTTGCCTTTCTCTGCCTCTGAGTGCTGGGATTAAAAGTGTGCACCAGCAGGCCTGGAATTAAGTTCTTTCTATTTTTGCATGTGTGCAGGCCAGAGGAAAACCTGTGGGAGTCAGCTGTCCTCTGTGTGGACTCTGGTGTGCCATCTGATGCAGCCAGCATTCCCACTAGCTGAACTATATCACCAGGCCCTTAATCTTTTTATTACATTTGTTTGTGTGTTGGTGTGTGTGGAGGTCAAAGGACACCATGTAGAGTTGACTTTCCTTCTACCATGTGGGTGTCAAGGGCTGAACTCAGGTGCTCAGACTTGACAATGAGTGCCTTCATCATTTACACCATTTCCCCAGCCCTTGGGCAAGTGATTCTGACTCTTCAGGAGAAATTAATAAGATCTTGCATTGGGTGGCAGGTGGGAGCAACAGTCAGAACACCCTGTACAGCCTGGGAGTTTGTTGGGTGAGGATTGGCTGTAGCTTGTTCACTATTTCTCTGATATTCAGCTTTAATCCCATGACCTGGTTTCCCAGCTCAGCCATGTTCTCTGCTCAGCTTCCCACAGCAACACAAGCAGCACACCACACAAAATTGCTGGTACAAGCTCCTCTTCAAACACAGACCATGTTGCAGTTTCCCAGCTTGGCCATGTCCTCTGCTCAGCTTCCTGCAGAAGCATAAACAGCACAAACACACAAACCTGCCGTGGGGTTAACTTCTGAGAGCTACATTTCAGTTTTATTTCCTGGCTTCCTGGGCTGGGGGTGCGGGGCTGGAGACATCTCTGGAATGATTTGACTTACTGTAGTATAACTGCAGTGTTCACACAGCATTTTCTCTGTGTTGGCCTCCATTTTGCCCTGTGTGTAGGACACCAGCAATATGGCATTAGTAATCACCCCTGCGCTAGCCTATCTTCATTCAAACTCATGACAAAGCAAAGACAGTAGTGTAGTTGGAAGTTTCTGTCTCACCAACAACTCCCAAATACTCCGTAGCAACTTTCCAAATAATTGTCTCAGAGGCTTAATACTGTAGTAAATTTTCAGACAGTAGCTCAAACCTGTTACTAATTAGTTCTTACACTTAAATTAACCCATAATTCTTATCTGTGTTTAGCCAGTAAAACTTGGTGACTTTGTTTAGTAGAACATTTTCATCTTACTTCATCTGGATCTTCCTGGCAACTACGTTTCTGCTTTTCTTCTTTCAAGAATTCTCCTAGTCTGGTCACCCTGCCTATACTTCTTGCCTGGCTACTGATCAATCAGCATTTTATTAAACCAATTTGAGTGACAAATCTTTATAGGATATAAGATCATTACCCCACAGCACAGTAGTGAAAGCAAAATATAAAAGCATGGTCTCATGAGTGGGCAAATTTACTTTAGAGAAAGAAGTCTGACATTTTCGAGTCCTAAAAATTAAAGAACAGGCACACAGTTTGGAGAAAGCCGTGTTTTGTCTGTTTAAGTTAATTTTTGGTTCATATTAATTTCTTATTGATTGAGGATCAACAGTGGTTGGGATGCCCAGCTTTTAACTTGACACTCTCATTGATGTTCTGAGGCATGTACTGAAGATACTGAGAGACTGCTACCTTCTCATGAGATAAACACTCTGTTCTTATAGGGAAGCTTCAACCTTATGCTACAGTTGGCATCTGCAGGGGCTGATGTAAGATCTGTCTCACAGTGTCTACTTGAAGTCAAATTTCTGGCCTATCTGGACCCAGCGTCCAGACAAAGCTCTCCCACATGAGGTCCTGCAGCTGATTATAAAGTAATTACTCAGAGGCCTATATTAATTACACACTGTTTGGCATAATGTTAGGCTCATTACCAGCTAGCTCTTTCAACTTAACCTATTCTTTGTGGTGATATATTGTATATTTAATTAATGTGGGATGCCTTTCTGTATGCTGTGAATGTCTTTGATTAATAAAGGGACTATTTTGGCCTATGGCAGGGCATCTTGGAAGCAGGCAGGAAATCCAAGCATAGGTACAGAAGAAGATGGGTAGAGCCATGACAGAAGCAATTCCGCCTCTGAGAGGACAAGATGTAAAAGCATATGTAAGCTACCAGCCACCTATGGCAAGACAGATTAATGGAAATGAATTGAGTTAGGATGAGAGAGATAGCTAGCAATAAGTCTGAGCCATAGACTTAACAGCATGTAATTAATTTAAGCATCTGAGTAATTTTTAAGGGCCTAAGCAGTAGCAGGTGGGTCACTAGAAACTTCTGCTACATTTAGTAAAATTAGCCTGCAATATCAAGGAACAGAATCACCCACAGTCAAGCTATGAAGGTCAGAGAGTGGTGGCTCATGTCTTTAATCCCATCACTCAGGAAACAGAGATCTTTCTGTATTTCTGTGAGTTCAGGGCCTAACAGCCAAGCAGTATCCTAATTCTAGGATTGTGATGCAGAGTTGAACCTGGAAGTGAAACCACTGGGCAGGGAAGATATTTAAGGCAGGAGGAGTCAGAGATTCTGGCATTCTGTAGAAGTGACCAGCCAGGAGGAGGACTCTTAAAGATAACATTTACCTGTTTGGCCTGAGGAGCTTCCTGGGTTGTCTGTTTCCTCTCTCTGATATTCCAGTTTTTCCCCAATGTCTGCCTCTGGGTTTTCATTATATACTAACTACAATTTGTGCAATATTTGGCACTCAACTTTTGGGGCACAAATTTGCAAAAACAGCCACTTATCTGCCAGACCTACACATGTCCAAAGTCTGGCTGGCTAGGTTTTCTGTTAGGAGTTAGCTTTCAACCTTGGTAGAATCTGCCATAACACATGGGTTTCTTCTCCATGTTCATCTAGATAAGTTTTTCAGACAGCAGGCCTCCCTTTCCTGGGACGTTGTGTCATTTTTTCTTTTGGGGCCTCTCCTTGGGCTGTTACCATACTAGGTAGCTGACCAATTCACAGTCTTCTGAATCATTACTGAGAAAAATTTTGTGAGTAAATTGGATTTTCTTATTTTTTTCTTTTTCTTTTTGTTATTATTATTATTATCATTATTATTATGAACAAAGAAGTCACACTTTCTAACCTTGTATATCCTTATTCAAGGTCCCTACCCCCTCCCACCACATCAAGTCATTCTTTCTTTCTTAAAAAATGGAATTTGTTTAAGGCAGAAAGACAATTTTTTTCCCCACAGTAAAAATGAGAATGAATAGCATAATGGAAGGTGGTTGGTATTTCCTTTATATTACTCTAGATTATTTGACAGTGGAACCAAATAAAGGAGAAGATAAACAATGTAAATGGAATTATCATCATAATGTTTATTATATTTACTATGAATATTATTTGTTTGATTACTACTGCTTTATCATTTAAAAAGTCAGTTAATATGAATGCCTAAAAGAAAGTCTTAGAAAAGCCTGTTAAGAAAAAACACAAATATTCAGACCCAGACAGAATAATTTAAAGAACAAATCTAGACATTGTCTTATAAAATTACACAAAAAAGCCTAAGGCTTTCAAACAGCTAATGTTAGCATATCTAGTAACTTCAAAAAAATATATCACAAAATAACAAAACTTGTTCAAATTTATTTGGGCTTCAGTACAAATACTAGAATTAAGGAAAGTCAAGGAAGCAATCATCATCTGTGATATTCAGTCACTATTTGTAAAACAAATGTCAAATTCCTGATCAACTTGTAACCAAATTATCCTTAAAAACAGGACAGATATGGTTGCTACTGTTTTGGAGGCCAGGCCACTTATACAGTAGAAGATATGGTGGAAGGATGGGCTAAAACAATAGAACAAAGAAGCAGATTTAAAGGCATAGAAATCTCCTAAGACAAACTTTTTGGGGTGGAAGATTATTCTAATATAAAAAAAGAAATTACTATATGATGAGCATACCCTGGAGTTATGCTGAATGGCAGCTTTGAATGCATGGGATAGAACTGAAAAAATAGGAAATAAAACTGAATCCTTTACAAAAGTGACTAAAGAGCTAAAAGAAACCTTCACAGATTTTTTTTCCAGAGATTAACTGTGGTGATAAATTTGTCTTTACAGTGTCCACTTACAATAATTCCCAGCCTATAAAGAGATATCAGTGGAGGGTTTCCCCACAAGGAATGTAAAATACCCCCACATTGTGTCAATATTTTGTGCAACAGCCATTAGAAGTGAGGCATAACCAATTCCCACAATTTATAATTTACTGCTACATGGATGATATCTTGTTGGCTATCTCAAATATAGATACATTAGGAAAAAATGTTTGAATAAGTAAAAATAAAATTGACTGCTTGGGGAATACAAATTTCTCCTGAAAAAATACAAAGAGGAGATTCCATTTCTTATTTAGGATACAAAATAGGTCAATAAAGCATTAGACTCCAAAAGCTGCAAACCAGGAGAGATGGATTATGGACTCTTATTGATTTCCAAAGATTGTTGGAAAATATTTCTATTTTAAGAACCACTATGGGATAAAAACATCATAAACTGAATAATTTATTCTAAAGATTAAATGGTGACAAGAACTAAATAATCCAAGAGAGTTGTCAGCTGAAGCTGAGAGAGTTGGCTTTAGCAGAAAAGAATCTACAGGATGCACATGTGGACTGAGTGTGGATCCAGACCTTAATTGCATACTGGTTATTTTACTCTCTAAGCATTCTCTTGCAGGAATCTTAATGCAAAGGGAAACAGATTATATTGGAATGAATATTTCTACCACATAAACTAAGTAAGAAATTAAAGACATGTGTGGAAAAGATTTCTGATTTGATTTTTAAAGAAAAATTAAGACTGGCAATTGACAGGAATAGACCCAGAAGAAATTGTTGTACTTTTAACTAATGAAAAGGATGACCAGTTATGGGCAGAAAGTGAACCTTGGCAAAGAGCCTGCAGTAATTTTTGGAAGAGATTAATAACAGATATCCTCAAAGCAAAAGATTTGAATTTACAAAGAAACAAACTGGATTATTTCTCATTTTGTACAGAATATATCAATTTCGGAACCCCCTACATTTTATCCTGATGCAAACAAATCAGGAAAGGCAGGTTACAAAGCAGGAAATATAAGTTAAAGTGGTTCAAAGGCCTTATAATTCTCTTTAAAATTCAGTATTATATGTTATCATGATGGTATTAATGAATTTTTCAGAACCTCTTAACACAGTCATTGATGCTCAGTATGCAGAAAGAATTATTTTGCATGTTGAAACTGCCAATTTTATTCCTGATAAATCAGAACTAACTTCATTATTTCTTCCGTTACAAGAAATAATCAGGAATAGAAATCATCCCTTCTTTATAACACTTATACAATCCCATATGGGTCTACTAGGCCTTCTAACACAAGGTAATGATGAAATCAATCAGTTATTAATAGGAAATGTGCTAGAGACCTCACAGTTTCATAAAAACTATCCTGTCCATAGCAAAGTTCGAAAAAAAGATTTCTTCGTCAATTGGAAACAAGCCAAAAAAAGGATGTCCCATTCAACCTCTTACTTCTATAAACAAAATCCATTGGAAAATTAAGATATTTATAATCATACAATAGATATGTTTCCAGGTTTTTAATGGGCAACTGCCTTGAGGTTACAAAAGGCTGACTCTGTAATCACACATTTGCTAGAAGTTATGGACATCATGGGAATACCTGTACAAATTAAGGCTGATAGTGCTCCCGCATATGTCTCTAGTAAAATAAAAGAATTCTTTGCTTGTTATAATACAAAGCATATTACAGGCATACCTCACAATTCTACAGGGCAAGAAGTCCTAGAAAGATTAAACTGAACTCTACAGGATATGGTAAATAAGCAGAAAGGAATAACAAAGACCCCTAGAAATAGAATACATAATGCTTTATTAACTATAAATTTTCTTAATGCTAATCAGAAAGCAATAATGAAAGGCATTAGACTATAAAAAAAGTGATTTAGCTAAATCACCCTGTCCCTTCAAAGATTATTGGGGAAGGGATTTCACTTTTGTTTTCACAGGAGAAAAAAAAGCTATGGATCCCATCAAAATTAATAAAGACTCAATATGAACTGCAGAATCTTCTTGATAAAGATAAATGACGGCTCATCCACTCATGTGACAATTCTTTAAGTTGTAAGAAAAATTCAAGTGTTGGGGCAAAGTTTTGCCAAGGTCTTTACAGAAAGCTAGAAATACCAATCTTCAATAAGTCAAAAGACCTTAGACATCTAGACATCTAAAGCAGAAAAGAAGGCTATTCAAAAAAAATTACAAACAAAGGAATATGGGACCTATTGGTACCAAAATACTCCAAAGGTCTCTGCAGTTTTCTGCAGTGATCTATGACAATGCCTAATTGCAAACTTGAAGTATCCAAAAGGAAAATGGGTCCCACAATGGTGATTTCACATGGACTATGACAAAGCCACCCGGCTGACAAACACTAACCAAATATCAGGTTTGGACTACAAACTGCTCAGGACAGTTTTGAGGTGGCTAGCTGAGATGAACCATCCTCATAGATGACTCCAGCCAGGACCTAAGACAAACCCTGCACTTTCTTGTTATTCAAAGCCTGGAAAACAAATGCTACAGCTACGTTTTTACAGCTACTTGACAATTAGAATTATTTTTTCTTTTCAGGATCCCCTAAAGATGCAGTTACCTCCAGACAGCAGGAAGTAAATGTAAGAATACCACACTCACATTCCCAAGAGGTGTGGTGGGTAGTTTTTGACCTTTCAATTGGTTATGGATGATTGTCATTGTTTAGGGTAATGGGTTACAAATTGTTATTGATTATGGTTAGAAAAAAAGCTGAACAGTTGAGATTAGATTTAGAGTTTATGTTTGAAAAAAAGAAAAAGGGGATACAGATTTGATAGTATAATGGCAGATTATTGATTCTACTCTGAGAAAAAGAAAATATGGGTATAATAGGATATAAGGGCAGATTAATGCATCTACTTTTAAAAAGCAATTAATACTTTTAAATATTTTACATTGGATCAGAAGTTTTATATACTGTATACAAATTGTGTATATTGATACAAAGTTGAGATTAATTTTGTTATTGTACATATATTTTTACTACTGTTCAAGGTACTGTGCCTATATAGTTCATATAACAATGTAATGCAAAATTCTAGTCCTTGAAAGTTATTATTAGTAATTAATTAGGATATAAAGAAATGCAAGTTAGTAGTTGAACATTACAATCAAACTTATAGTCATATTAGATATGTTCTCAAGGCCAAATGGAGATGTATTTTAGATGGATAGATCCCTTCAAACACTTCAGACATCTACAGATCATGGCATCTAAGATATTTTAATAACATAGGCTTTTATGACAATGAGACATCTGCTTTTGGCAGCACCAATCTACTTTCAAGAAGATGATGGGCACTGAAGATATTCTGTATGGAATTGACCTTCTTTGTGGCAAAAGTTAGCCACTGGGCAAGAAAGTGCCCTTACCTTGACTTTTGATAGTATGATGTCCAAAATCACATGAAAAAATAACTGCTGAACCTCTCTAGGACAAGGCCTTTAAAAATATTCTGCTTCACAGAGAAGTCTGACAGATATGCTAGGCCTGTAGGCCAAAGATTGATGCTTCAATGATGCAGATAAACCTTGGATGACTGTCCAGGTAGCAACCTGTTTCATTTTTCAGTATTTTCGGAAGCTGATTGCTTGCATGTTCTGCTTACTTAGTTAATATTATTTTCTTCTTAGGTCTCTGAAGGAGTTGAAGATGTGATAGTTATAGTTTATAGTGACAGCTTTAGAAAAGAAACACACTCAGAGGTTAAAGTGTATAAGTTTGAGTGACATCAAAAGATAGTTTTCAATTAATAATATAAGTCAGAGAGAAAGTGAATTAGGGACAATCCTTTGGACTCACAAAAATAGAATAAATAATGGAACATTTTCTTTAAATTGGTCAGTTGTTAATGGACTGGATATTACTCACATAATTATTGTTTTTATATATTGTATATAATTATTGTATCTATTGTATATAGCTTTTCTTATGTTAGTTATACACTTTTTATTTTGGAAACAAAAGGGGATATGTGGTGATATATTTTATCCCAAAAAAATCCAAAAGACAAACAAATTAAAAGGCTGGAGAGAGGGCTCTCTCCTCTGATATTCTAGACTGATTTTATTACATATAAAATATATCACCACAGTTCTTATTAATATATGTATTGCCACATGACTCCTGCCTTATCTGTACTTTTACATCTTTTTTCTTGGGTGGCTGGATCACGTCTCTTTGGCCCAGCCCTCCTTCTCCTTTGTCTATGTTTCGGTTTCCCACCTGCCTCCAAGCTGCCTTGTCATAGGCCAAAGCAGCCTCTTTAATAAAAAATACTAACAAAGTATATTGACAGCATACAGAAAGACATCCCACATTAACACCATTCTTTTGTCTCACTAGTGTGAAGAACAATACTACACAAAGATCCTAACTCCACTCTCCAGGATGCTGACTTGGATGCTGGCAGTGTACTGGCTGAGGGTAATCCTAACAGAGGAGACATATGTTACTTTTGCTTTTTCAGATAACCTAAAGCTTTAACTGAGAAGCTTTTAGAATGTAAGAGAAGGAGCCAAACAGGAGCAGAGTCCTGTACACTTAGCCAGATAAAAAGATGGAAGTGGATACAAAGGTATGTCAAAGGACAACAACAAATCAATCCCTTTGACAAGACTTCACTGGGCTTCAGAAACCCCAAGGGAACTGAGATCCTGCACCTTCCTCTGCACCAGTTTCTGGGAAGCACATCTTCTATACAGAGGATAATCCCACTGGTAATGGTTTAGATTGTGTCTTAAACATCCTACAGTGTTAGTCATTGTGAATTCAATTTTTCTATTGCATTTTGTAATTGGCTGCTAGTTGCAAAAATGGGAATGCAATTGATTTTTGTATGTTTTTATTTGCTGTGGCCATCTTCCTGACATGGTCTGAAAAGAACTACTTGGCCTAAAGGGCCAAACTCCTTTTGATTTCCAACACTCTTAATGGAAACTTCTGTTTTTTCTGTGACTATATCGTATTGATTTTTAAACCACAGATCTGTCTAATAATAACTAGTTGCTCATTATCGCACCCTGGATTTTGTCTTACCCAATAAGCCACAAAGTCAGATATGTGTGCAATATCTGTGACTTTAGAGCAGTTCAACTAATTCTGGTATCCAGGAGAGCAAAGGGCCTCCCATGAGTGACATCCTCATCTAGGAGAGTCCCTTCTAGGTCTAGAGATAGAAGTACTGCAGAGGACTCTGTAATTTCATGGTGACCACCCTCACATAGCTAGAGTTTATCAGAAACAGCCTTAGAGGGAACTGTCATCTCATGTATTATAGCTTTTGACAGGAGCTGAGGGTCAAGGCAGGCAGAGCTGAATGCAAACAGACTGAAATAGAGGAACAATAGGGACAGAGGTGCTGTGGGCTCTGTGCCTGGGCAGGTGTGTCAGGATGTGGGTACAGAGGTGCAAGACTTCATGGAGCTATGCAAAGTTGGTCTTGACTCACTAGCATCCATTCAGAGAGCACTTGTGTCTCCAAAGCAAAGAATCAATGGGACTCTTTTGACAGCAGACACTGTGTTCTGAAAGCCTTTCAAATCAATACACGTAAACATATCAGTGGCATTAATTATCCTTACCACAGATCTTGCAATGTTTATCTATATTTTAAATCTACTAAAATCTTACAGATAGGTCATTGTAAAGGTGGACTACTGTGCAATATTATTTTATAAATTGACTTTTAGGATAGCATACACTGGAATGGGTTTCATCATCCCTTCTTATACTCAATACATTAAGCTTTGTTCTCATTTGTGCTATGGATTATCTGTATGGGAAAAGAAGTTGGTTTTTCCAGTGTCTTGAAGAAATTAGTTTGAATTTATAGTTTAACTGGTTAAGATCAAGAAGAACATTAATGATTTAAAAAAATACTTAATCTTTCTTCAGTCCCTGTAATAAGTGCAATTACCTGTCTAAATAAACACAGGTTTAATTTTCTAATATTTCAGTTTTCTAATATTTTCTAGTGATTCATTTTATTATGTTCAAGCTTCTCTAATTTTTTATTTAATATTTGAAAAGTTCACTCATATGTGCAGTGTATCTTGGTCATATCCATCCTGTATTATTCAATGTCTTCTAGAATAACAGACCTTAAACAATGAATATATCTCTATATATGGAAAAGGTATTGACTAGAATGACTTACAGACTGTGGTTCAGCTAATAAAACAATGGCTGGCTCTGAATGGAAAGTCCATGATTTCAATAGTTACTCAGTCCACAAGGCTGATGTCTTATCTGATCTTCAGTATACACCAGAATCCCAAGAAAGTAAGCTCTAATGCCAGCAAAGGAATGGACTTGCTAGCAAAGTGGGACCAAGCAAGGTTACCATTATTTTCTGTGTCATTAAATAGGCTTCCAGTAGAAGATGTGGCCTAAATTAGACCTGGATTAAAGGTCCTCCTACCTCAAAGGTTCACATTAGTAGTGTATCTTCCCACTTCAAGTTAAACAGAAATCCCTCACAGGTGTGCTTTCCATTTTAGGCTTTAGTTATTTACAGATGTAGCCAAGTTTACAGCTAAGAATAGCTATCACAAGCTCTTATTTTCCACTCCAGGACTCCAGCTGTTCCTATGATTCTCATCACATCTACTCCCCAGTTTCTTTCTTTCTTTCTCTCTCTCTCTCTCTCTCTCTCTCTCTCTCTCTCTCTCTCTCTCTCTCTCTTTCTCTCTCTCTCTCTCTTTAATACTTTGAGTACAATTAGTGCTTTCCATATGCTCTAGGAATCATCTGCTGGGACATGGGAAACCTACCAATGAAGAGAAGTAACTTTTCTTCCCTCAGCTGCCAATAGCTCCTCAGCAAGGGTTGGGGTCTTGGGAGCTCTTCCCCAATCCATGCTGGGATTTTACACTGGCTTGATCTTATGCAGACCTTGTGTAGTAAATCAGATCTATTGTGATTTCATGTGTGCAGTAATCATGTCATTTCCAGAGAACATCATGTTTACACTATTTTGTCCTAGATGTCCCTTGAGCTTTCTGTAGCCAGGTATGAATGTTCTATCTGTGGCTGAGCAATTGCAGTTTCTTGTTTTTATCACTTAGAACAGCAAGGTGTCTCTGCATCATCCACCACAACAAGACGGCTCTCTGACTACACTGGTTACCATTCCATTTGAAGGTGTTTGGCTTGAGGTTTTGCTTTGTATTTTGATATTTTAGTTTTTCATTGTCTATGGATTCATAGAAACTTGAAGAATACCTGGACATGGAGACACAGGTTTGTAGTGTTTGTCACAATGTAGGCTGAGGTAGGAGAATCATAATTTTAATGTCAGCTTTGGCTACAGAGTGAGTTCAAGGGTCTTATGGGAAATGTAGTGAACTAGGTGTCAAAATAAAAAGGACTGGGATGAAGGTCGGTGAAAGTTTTGCCTAGCATGTGTGGGACCTTAGACTTAGTCTTCTCTGGTACTACAGAAGAAAGATGGAGGGAAGGTGGGAGAAGGAGAAGCAGAAAAAGAATAAAAAGAGAGAAAAGGAGGAAGAAGAAGGGTGGAAATAAGTTTGGAGCTGTATCTCCCCCCACTGCAGAGAAGCTGGATGAGGTGAAGAAGGCTCCATCACATCGTGTTGTCTGGTGTCTGTCTCTCAAGACTTTCAACAGTGCTTTGGTTTGTTTGTCTGATCTACTCTAGCTGCTCCCTTTCTCTCTTTCTTTTCGGTAAGTTTTTTTTTTTTTTTTCTTTCCTGGAGTTTCTCCATTTCCTTCCAGGATTGGAAATAGTTGTCAAGGCATTTCCCCCAATGCTTGGTCTTTAACTTTGACAGTTTCCTTCTCAGTTTCTTATGGTTGCCCTGTTTTCTTTACCGGGTTTTGTTTCCTTTTGTCTGTCTCATGAACCTAAGGACCCACCTCCCACTCTGCCTTTCACTGAGCCATTGTTCAGCTGACTCTGCTCCCACCCCCTCACCAGAAATTGGAGCCCATCACTACCATTCAGAATCCCTTTTCTTTCTAGGACTCTTTCTTTGGATTGTTACTTTATTTGCAGCTCAGAGGTTTAATGAAGAATTTTGATTATCATTATTTCTAAATTCTTATTTAATTTTTCCATGACATTTGAGTGATTTAAAAGCCAGTCTTCTATTTTTAGCATTTGTGAAACCTGCTGGATTTTCCCTCAGTCTCTAGCATAGGTGCCTCACACTCAGGCTAGACTGTCTTCACAAGTTGTCTGAAGTGTGTTCACAGGACTTCTGCCTATCTTCCCAGTCAGCCTTCTGTATCTGTGATAAAGGGTTTGATATGGGAAGCAGTTAGAGAGGAAAGGTTGATTTTTCTTCTAGTTTTGGAGGATTCTGTCCACAGAATTGGTCACAGCGCTACATATTGTGAGAGCATGTGGTAGAGGACACCCTGCCTGGTGGCACTGGCCAGTAAAGAGAAAGGGAAAGGTCCAGAGCCCACTGTCCCTTCAAGTCATTCCTCCAAAGTTGTAACTCCCTTCCATATAGCATCCTTCCTAAAGGGTCCCCTCCCGATAGCACCAACCACAGGACTGAGATTTTCATACTTGGGCTACTGGAGAATGTGTAAAGTGTTTAAAGGACATCTGTGTATTTGTGTTCCCATGGAAGTTTGAGGACAACGTATAGGTGTCCATTCTCTGCTACCACGTTAGTTCTGAGATCAAATTCAGGTCATTCAAATCATTGGTCTTTTCATAAAACATTGTTGCCTGCTGAGTTATCTCACTAGCCCTTGGGAACATTTTATATTCATTTGTAGCTTTCCCATACATGTTTGAGATCAGTCTTTAAATTGCTAGACAAAAACTCTATGCTCATCTATTCTTTATGCTGAGTATTGTTCAAATCATCTATGTCTTCCATAACTTTCCCATTTGATTGTGGTGTTGTATCATCAATTTCAACCCTGATAGGGCTATTCTATTTAAATCAAATATTTAACAACAGTTTAATCACTTTGTGGAGGTTTTCAATGATTAAATTCTTGTGTAGAAGTGATTTAAAGAAATTACTTTGTAGGGACTTTGAACGGAAATGCTTTGTGCCGCATAGCTTTATAACTATATATTTTGCTGACAACGATGCAGTGACCTTGGCCTTCCTTTAACTCCTGCCTCTCCAGCCCATTCTCACACTTTTCTATCTTTGCATATTTGTCCCATTAGTGCATATTTTTGCACTGAAATGCAGATATTTGTTTCATGCATCATCCATTTAATTTTAAAATTAAAATCCAGTATTCATTAATTTTCTCTTTTCTCCTTTCTGCAACAACAGGAAACTGAACAGAAAAGTGAAGATTAGCTGCCCACTTACAGCCTTTTGTCTGTCCTGGGTTTGGTAGGATTCATCTTCAAGGGGTACTATGTTATCTCTTCTTACCTCCTGTTAGTTACATCTGCTTCTTCTAAAGTCCCTTCCTCTGTGTTGGTTTGAAGTTTGACAAGACTGGATGCTGTGCCCACAACACTAATCTCTATGCTCACTGTGAATACTGTCGCCCTTTGGCCATAAAGATTTCCTGATGTAAGTTAGGCCTGGCAATGCAGGGCTGTAGGCCCAGCTACTTGCAGGATTATAAGGTCAAGACCTTTCTGGACTATAGAGTTCAAAGCTAACATGGGTAACTTAATGAGATTTCATCTCATAATGAAGGATTAGCAGAGAAGTTGTTATACCATCTGGAGTAGGGGACTACCTCACATGCAGGAAGTCCTCAGTTCAGTTTCTGATACCGGAAACAAACAATTTTATATTGAATGAATTTAACTCCAACTGTGCAATGTAGAGAGACCTATTCTAAAAAACAAAAATTATAAATGGGTTTGGGCACCACTCATGGGAAAGCACTTGCCTGGGGTTGTTTCAGTCTACTTTTCTATCCAGGACCATTTTCTCATAGTCCACTAGCAGGAATTACCACCAGCTAGCCTGTAAGTGGCAGAGTGCCGCAGGAGCATCTCATACCATCTCTCATTCTGCTCCCGCAGGGCAGTGAGAGAACTCTGAGCTGCTGTCTCACTTCTGAAGTCTTTGTATTCTGATGAGCAAGTTACTGGGGCATAACCCCAGCGGCAGCTTTGGAGTTCTTTGAAATGACATTGGGTCCTCTCTATATCTCAGTAAATGCTGGTACAGATGACGCCCATGGCTGAGAGGCTGCGCCTAGGAAACACTAGTGAATCCAGTCCCCTTATCCCTCAGAAATGGAACACATGTGGATGTGAATGAGGTACGAAGAGTCAGCAGGCTCTGAATTGAGGCAAAGGGAGATCATCCCACATAGGATTAGCACATGGATCAGAGAGAGGGTGACATATGTTTTATTCTATACATCTTTCTGTGAACTGACAAGCCATTCAAGGGCATTTCATCAAGTATTGCTGTCCATAATGTGGACTCACTCATTTGTTATGACTCTCTTCAGCCTATGTGAGAATGAAACTCATTGATATACTTGATATACTTTCCTCTGCTGCCTTGGGAATGGGTGCTTTCTGAATTGGCTTGAGTAGAGATTTAATTTTCTTGTGATCGCCAGCCCTCCAGCATCCCCTGCAAGTGGAATTCACTGGCTAATACATCCAGGCCTGGGCATTGATATTTTATCATGCTGGTTTTCCAGCTTCTCTCTAAACTTTTCCTTTTTTTGTTCTATAACAGTGTTGCGTTTGTACCTGCCAGAGACCATGTGAGTAATAATTTTTACTAATCCACCATGCCAAGATTGATTAGATAACTTGATGATATTCACGACTGTGTTAGTTTTTAAATCTTCTTTTCACTTCTTAACTATTTTTGATGGCTGTCTACACCCAGGGATATCTATCCACCTGGGAAGTGAATTGAAGTTCACACAACATTTGCTGAAGGGAACATTTGTTCTCTCCATGAATATGCAATGTGATTTAAGCATAAATTATAGACACCTTTAAAATATAGCATTATTTTAAATCGTACTAGCTGACTTAGGTAGCTTTCTTGCAGATAATTAGAATCCCATTGCTTTCTACAGAACCCAACACAATTTTATAGTGCATTTATTCTGATATTTTTAATTAATTTTATAGAAGGATACTTTTATTTGAAGATTCTAGGATTGACATAGGCAACTGGGTTTGCTCAGCAAGGTGAAAATATCCATTGTTTAGGCAGATTATATTTTTCTTTTGTTTTGAAGATTAAATTTGGCTATGTGTGTTGCACCCATGTTGAGGGACCCCCCCAAAGACCACCAGGGAGCTGAATTCAATGCAAGCACATGAGGGTCTGTTTATTGTTATAGACAGGTTCAAACGAACCCGGGTCAAACCTCTTTGTTCCAGCACAGCAGAGGGTTATCTTCCTGAGCCCAGAGGTGAGAGGGCTTTTCAAGAAAAGCCTACGTAAGCAGGATGCTGCACATCTTGGCATTTCAGAATTTGGTCACGGGATATGGAGTACAGTAGCTAATGGTTGAAATTTCTTGGACAAACTCAAGCCCTGAATCTGCTGGCTGAACTTTTGGTGCAAGCCTAACTTTTAAATCTATTGGTTGTCAGGCATACTCTCAGACCTGGGTCCTATCTTCAGGAACCAAACGCTCCTTTCCTGAAACAAAGCTTTGTAAGGATAAATCCATGCCGTCACATGTTTACGGGTTTATACACATGGTGTGCATGTGATATGGCATGTGTTTGGAGCTCAGAAGACAACTTTAAATATTACTGATTTTTATGACTTACATTAACAATTACAGATAGCCATTTGAAGTTCAGATATAAACTGAGGTAGTATCATTTCAGGCATCTCACTAGAACATACAATTACACACCATAAATGAGGAGCATAAAATTATGTCCAATGCAAGTATATTACAGTTTTCTGTTACTGTGAAAAATCTTGAGCAAGACAATTTAAGAAAGAAAAAGGTCATTTTGAGGTGCATTCCAGAGCTCATCCACAGGATGTTGTACTTCCTTCAGCAAATCTCAAGCACCTAAACCTCCCCCCACAAAAGCACCACCAACTGGAGACCAATTTTTCACATACTTAAGAGTATTGGGATAATTATCCTCCAAACCACCACAGTGAGGGATAATTAAACCTTGAGTGTCGGTTTCACAAATTAGCCAGGAAGAAGCAGAGTGTAACAAAAGCAAGGACTTATTTATAGAAAACAGCAGAGGTCCTGGGGCACTGCAGGCTGACATGCCTGGTGTAAAGTTCTGACTCCAATGGGAAGGCGATGTGATATCAGGAAGGAGAATGATCCCCACTTCTGCTCAGAGGAAGAAGCTGAGCCAAAGAGCCCTTTCTTCTCCACTGGATTGCCCTGCAGGGAGGGGCAGTGGGTGCTGAAAAGAGAAACAGCCTAACAGAAGTGAAGAAAGCTTTCATTCAGACCTTGGGAAATGGAGAAGAGCTTCAGAAAGCCAAGCTCAACTTCAAGTACTATAAAGACACTTCTGGATTTGTGGTCCAAGCGGGAGATGGTTAGTGGGTAGAAAGTCATCACAAGAAGGCTCATGTGTGAGGAATATTCTGATTGGGGTCACCTTACATTCAGAGATCCAGGTTGAGTGTGCTGGTTTGAATGAGAATGAGTTTCATAGACTCAGGCATTTGAACAATTAGTCCTCAGTTGATGGAACTGTTTAGGAAGGATTGGGAGGTGTGGCTTGTTGGAGGAGGTGTGTCCCTGGTGTGAGGCTTGGAGGTTTCAGAAGCCTGTGCTCTTCCCAGTTCATGCTCTCTCTGCCTTGTTCTTGTAGTGCAGATGGACCTCTCAGCTACTGTTTTAGTGCCATGCCTGCTGTAATGCTCTCTGCCATGATGGTCTTGGGCTCATTCCCTGCAATCCTTAATCCCCATTACATGCCTTCTTCTACCAGTTGCCTTGGTCATGGTCCTCTTCACAGCAGGAAAAGAGTACTGGGTGGTGATAAGGAATGTGATCATCAAGTATGGAAGAGCCTTCCCAATTTACTTAACAGCATCAGTGTTCCAATTGGATGAAAAAGGTTGAGCTGAGAGGGTGGCTCAGAGGAACCTGACTTCTGACTGGTCAAGAATGAAGACCTTTGATTTGTTGCTATGGTGACAGATTGAACAGGATTTGAGAGGGAGGTGGGGCTTGGCTTGGTGCCTCTTCCATGGTAAACCACAATGATGATGTAAATAATGTCTCTTACCAGTAATTCTAGAACTATGTCTTCACTGCATGTACTATTAGCTGTACCATAGATCTCTCAGATGAGACTGATGTCCAAAGTAGTGAATCTGTTCATAGGGCACTGTCTGCAGTAGTGGATCTGTTTGTAGGGCACTGTCCCACAGTAGTTTGTAGGACATTACACAGATGAGATCCCTGTGAGAGGGACTTTGTGTCTGCTGCATCACCATAATTGGCATATCTGTATTGTTGTAAACTGCTAAATTATGCCAATTTATTACTCGGACAATACAAAATTAGTACAGAATTAAATCCTTTCTTTTATTTTGTCCTTGAGCTCTAATGGGCAGAAGCACAACATGGAAAATACAGCTTCTGTTCAATTACTGTGATGTATGATTATCCACAGCTGAGCTGAAAAAATGTCTATAAGGATAAAGTTGCAATCAAAGAGGTAGGCACAGAAATGCAGATGTAGGGTAAGTTAGTACTTTTAAATTTTTCTGTCTTGTTTGAGTAGACATGTATAAGCTCCAGATGCTCCTCCTTGATCCTCATTGTAGCCAGTGAGTCTCTGGGTTTTGCTTTGTTGATGCTTGAATAGCCTGTATCCTCAGGGCAGAGCTGGAATTTCACTAGGAGGAAACATTGGAAACCATCAGTCTGAGGATGTCTATTGGAGTGATATAGTAAATGGGGGTACAAGGCTTTAGAGGATAGCTATTCATCTGGTAAAGACCTGGGAAAAGTTTGAAGAAGTACATAAGATTCAAAGCAGAAGACACTTCTGCCTGAAGTTTGACGGTCTATGAAAGAGGTAAGACTCAGCTGTAAGCAGTAGGCAGCCCTATAAGTTGTTCTGTATGCAGAACAAGGCACACTTCTTTCTCTCTGTGTCTATCTGTGACCAGAGTTAGCTTTCTTGTTACTTACACACACACAAGGCAGTGAACCTCCAAGTGTGGGATCTGTTAAGGTAGAACCATGTCCATTCAAACAAAATGGAGCCAAGAAGTCATGAAGAAAGAGAGGGTTTCATGTACATATACTTGCAATGGGAACTGGTACAAGGACTTGCTTCTATGATAATACCTCAACAATCATCAGTATTACCAAGACATCATCTTGGTTTATAGCTATAATATGTACAGTATATAGGTGGCCCTACATGCTCATGGAGATGTCTATCATCATGGCAATCTAGATATAGAGAGCCATGGTATCACATAAGCTTTCTTGTGGAGTCTTGCTTGAACAGGAGCTGGAGAAGGACCACACTGTAGTAAGCCCAATAGTAGCTACATTGTACTTGCCATGGGGCAGGGAAAGAAATGGGCAATTGAGTTTAGGGTCGTCATAGAAGCCAAGAACAGAGGTAGAAAGAAGGGCTTCAGTTTGTCAGGTTGCAAAGCAACAAAAGGCTTTCTTTGTGCCTTAAACTGAAGGAAATATGTCCAATAAATTTCAAAGAACAAAAAAAATTAGCAGTTCTTCAGTGGGGATACCTGCCTCACACCTACTGACCAATTGGAAAGGACAAAGAGAGCCAGCAGTGTCAAGAAGACATCACCTACTCAGTACACTGTAATGGCAAGGACATCTCACCTTGCCAGGCCTTTTTGAGGAACTCATCTCCTAAAATTCCTCACACCAAACATTAGGACATTGTACGATTGTACCCAGCTTGTATTTTCAAGACTTCCAGATCACAAAAGACAAGAAAATGCTTAAAAAAAACCTCTGAGACAGGAGAATTAGGCAACATTGTAGATTGATGTAGTGTACACAGAGTTTAACAGTAATGGAAAAACTGGCCCTGTCCACACAATACAGAGTTTAATCAACAATAATGCATGATGTTTGGTTTAGACAAATGTCCCTTGGTGATATACGAAGCCAATGGCTGTGGGGGAACACACTAGCTCTGCAGTCTATAACTTTTTATTAATGTAAAATCATTCCAAACTAAAAGGCTTGGTTTTTAAGATACATGGAATGTTTAAAGCATTTGGCATCAGGTCTAAACAGTAAGTCTCAGTTTAAAGCACTTAGCTTTGTGCCTACACAATAAATCTTAGTTTAAAGCACTTAGCATCATACATACAAAATAATTCTTAGTTGTCACAAGAAGAAAAAAAGAAGGACAAATATAAGAAGCCTACACAACTTATGCCTGGTGACTACTTGCTCTGATTTTGAGTTGGAGGCATGTTGGGGCCCTGTGTTAGAGAAGTTCCAGGCCATGGGAAGGGTATGATATAGATCCACCTTTGAACAACAGGTCGCATGTCTGTTTGTAAATGGGGTCAGAGGTTGGAGAGCTCAAGGACACCGCAGCACTTAAGGCAACATGCTCTGAGTACATGATTATTAGACCCATGGTGTTCATTCTGTCAACAGGTGCAAAGGGGAATTGGGTGAGGTCAGAGAGAGAAAAAGAGGAGGACTTGAAGGCCGGCCATGGGAGAAAAAGACACCAGATTCTGGATAAATATATACTGCTGTGGGATTATGTTCTGGTATATTGTAAGGATTTATTCCTCCTACTGGTTTATTAAAATGCTGATTGGCCGAAAGTGTAGGTAGAGCTACAAGACTAAGGAAACTCTGGGAGGAGGAAGAATAGAGCAGAAACACTGTGAAGTGGAAGATTTGAAGGAATTTAGGTAAGCCATGGCCCATGTGGCAAGACAGATTAATATAAATGGGTTAAGTTGTAAGATCTAGCAAGGAATATGCCATAGGTCGAACAGCATGCAGTTAATATAAGATCTTGTGTAATTATTTGACATAAGCAGCTGTGGGCAGTCTATTTGTGACAGTTGGTTCTGATTGTAAGGCTAGTCCAGGCCAGAAAGTCATACTACAATGTACCTCATGCAATGGAATAGGCTCAGTCAGCACTGAGAAATGGTATCCATGTGGGGGCCAGAATAGGATTTTGTGTTGATGGGATGAGGATGCCCTTAGGGGATGCTCTGGGCCTGTAGAAATGAAACTTCCTTGATAGGTTGGCAGGGAGCTTAATTCCAAGACTCAGAGAAAGATCCCTGAGAGAGGGAAGAGGAACTGGTTGGAACAGAACTATAGCAAACTGTTTGGAGAGAGAAGTTGGAGACAGCAGAAGAAGAAAAGCCCGCAAGGAGGAAGTACCTCATCCTGAGTCATACCATTGGCTGGCAGAGGAGTTCTTCATAGCTTATGCTATGAAGGCATTTTTTCACCAGCCTTCAGTTCAGTTTACAGTCAGTTCCCAGAGGGGCCTAGATAGGTGAGCAAGAACATACACTTTCCATGGTACTGTTTACTCTAGTGTGTTTACCTTAATCTGACAACAAAGGTACAAAATTTACTTGTTCCTCCCAAGGCTATATTTCTTCAAGTTCCCTGACACCCGAGAGTTAAATACTATCGTTGGGTTTAACCACTGTCATAATCCCACTGATGTTTACATGGGGAATGTTGAAAGAGGCCAGGATAACAGAAATGAGGCTGCAGCCTCTTGGCTGACTTTTCTGTGTATTGCAGAAGAGTGAGTGGTCGGCATGGAAATAATAGAAACAATAGATCCAGGCAGTCCTATCTATAGTAAGACCTGGATTAAGGGGCTGGAAGTGGAGTAAGGCTGGAAAGACATAGTATCTGCTGGTGGGTAGAGTTTAGTAGTGAACCCTGGTGCTCCACAAGACAGGAACACTATCCCTAACGCATCAAGATATAGAATATAGAGTGATGAGTACTCGGGTAACTTTCAGCATCATTCTTGCAATAAATTCTATCCGAAAACAGTCCAGCTGAACCTCCCCCATGACCTGTTTGTGCAGAGGCTGGGCCAGTTTATGGAAAGTGGGAGAGAAGAAATTAGTGTTCTTGGTTAAGCTGCAGCTGTTAGGAGCATCGGTAGGGTTTCCACGCCACTGGTAAGGATAACTACTTCCATTTGCTCTTGGTCTTGTATCCACTCCTAATGTTTCAGTGAATGAATGTTGAACTGTGGTGATCTAAAGACATCTAGGTTAAGTGTGGTGATCTGAGCTCCACCTGTGTGCTCAAGGGCAGCTTGCGTTTGTTTCTGAGTGACACAAACAGGATTACTGGGAAGCCAATGGAAGCTGATGAAGCATTCACACCTTGAGGGCAGCCTTTGACCTAATTCCTTCCATTTGCCTGTGGTGATGCTTTCATTGCATTGTGTAAATAAGGAGCTAGGTAGTTTCCCATATCTAAATTGTAGAACATATCTTTGTTCCTTGTCTTTGCAGACATGAGGTCACTCTCTGCTGCAGTCTTTGGATTTAATCTGGAATTATCTCCTGTTGTCATTTCAGAGCTTATACAATGGTAATAGTCTATAGACCCAGGGATAAATTTCTATGGCTCTTTTCAAATGTTAATTTAGAGAATCCTGATTCAGGACTCTGGCTGTTGCATAAGTATCCAGTCTAATTCACCTTCAGGTGAAGCCCTTAAATGAGCTTCACCTAGAGAAGAATGATCTGAAGCGGAAAAAACCCACAGTTCTTTCTGAGCATTCAATGTAAAGGATAAACTCACAGCTTGGAGGCACTGGCTAATAGGCTTGTTTTCTTTTTTGCTGAATTGCACAGGGCATCCTGCATTTGCAGCCTCTTGAGACTGCAGGAACATGGGCAACACAGAAATGCACATTTCAACATCAGCATCTAAAGTGATTGCTGCTGTGAGTTTATATGAAACTATGCATATGCCACAGACTGTGACATCTGTATCTAAAAGTTGTCCTATCTGAGTCCAATAGGAGAAAATGGAGAAACTCTGCTGTGTCTTGTTCTTTTAAAGCAAAATGCAAAAAAGGACACTACCTGCTATTAAAAATACATAATAGACTAGTGATGTCACCTTCCTTTCGGGCAGCTTGACTGTACTGGTGACATCTAATGCTAGAATGGAGCTTAGGGCACTTGCCTGGAACCCCTGCACAATCCTACCAGCCCCCAAACTGACCTTTATATTTACTTCCTATATATAGTAGGTAAGAACAGGATGAACGTGTCTTCTACTCCTGGGGTCGGTTTAGAGTACCATTTTCCTTCTGACACAGAATTCCTACCTGTACCTCCCCTCCCCATGTCCTCCTGCCATGACTCATCTGCAGACATCTGTGGAGGAGCAGATGTGTGCACTCTGCATGAAGGGACTGTGCTCTGATTTCTGATCATGCATGATGAAATACCACTGTTTCTGCTCAGATAGTCCCATGTGCTCATTTGCACCCTGTGTCCCTCTGAGAGATCAGCAGAGAATACTGGTGATGACTCTTACATTTGAAGAGCTCATGAGGAAAAAGAAAACCTATCTGAGATGGGGATGGAAAGGAAGGAAGCCAGGTAGCAAACGAAGCCATCATGCAAGTCTCCACCAGGACAGTGCTGGGCAGGGACTCCTGGGTGGTCTCCCTTCACTGAGGATACTTTCATCTTGTCCATGAGCAAAGGCAAAAGTAGAGCAGGTGCCTGTATTAGGTTCACTTACTTCGAATTCTCAAACAGAATCTCCTAATTACAGCTCAGTGCAGCTCCTCGGGAGTTTGGGACCACTTCCTCTCTGCTGTCAGGTATACTGCTAGAGGAATCATAAGAAGCCCCATATGGTAGGGTCAGGTCTAAGCGGCCATGTGTTGGAGGAATAGTCATAGTTAGTCAGCACCTTTACTAGTACCTCTGACATTGATATGTGTATGCTCCCTCTCCGTCCCTTTGTGCAGGCAGGCCCAGAGGAATCCGTTTCCACCTTGGCCTGTCTAAGGACAGTCCCAGAAGGATGAAACCAGTGAAATGACTGTCCTCACACACTGGTCAGCAGACACCCTTAATAAAAGCCACACATACAGAATAGTGAGCTCTTTTAGTATTTTACAGGCTTCACAAGATGAATTAGAGAAAAATAACCCCACAGTTGAAAATTCTTTTGATTTGTGAGTATGACAAATAAGTTAAAAGAATAGATTATATCGCTGTGCCATCATGTCCATTAAATAAGGGGGGTAAATCCCAACTGAGTTTAAATCAACTATTTTCTTGGCTTATAAAAATATGTTTCTAATTTTCCTTGGATGTGTCTGTCACTGTATCTGCAAAAGGTAAACATGTACTGATGTATAATCAGGAGAGTTCCATTTTGTTAAAATAACTCCACCAGAAATTTGGAACCAATTAAAAGAGACCTAAAGTAATACACATTTGACCAAGAAGATTTTACCTCTTAAACATAAAGTAAATGTAAGAATTTAACCTAGAAAGTAATCACACATATCCCAACTTGTATTCACACAAGTTTTGGTTACAGCATTCTGAAAAAGTAGAACAAGAAATAATGTCTGGCTCTGATAAAATGGCAAAATAGTGATGCACAGTGATCATTAGAAGTTGCACCATGAAAGTGGACATGGTACAAGGCTCGGCTTAGTTCACTAGCTTAATGAAGTGTACTTCACCTAAAGGTGATGTAACTAACTTTAACCACCTTCTGATGTGGGAATGTCTTTCTGTATGCTGTGAATAAAGCAACTGTTTTGGCCTATATCAAGCACCATAGCAGTAGACAGGAAATCGGAATATAGATAGGAGAAGGGTGGAGGCAGACAGATATGACTCAGATGCCCAAGGAAAAAACATGCTAAAAAAAACCCACAAATAAGCCATGGGCCATGTGACAAGACAAATTAATAAAAATATGTTAAATTAAAATAAAAGAGCTAACTAGCAATATGCCTGAAACATAGGCCATGCAAGATAAAGTTAATATAAGTGTCTGAGTCATTTTGGGAGGGAGGTTAAGCATGGCGGGCAGGTCCAAAATGTGGGTCTAGATCTTTGTCCAAATTGGGCCAGAAACCTCTTGTTACAACCTTCCATTCAGGAGCCTTCAGGGGAAAAAAAATGTGTATGTAATCAAGGAAAATATAACATTGTATGTACATTTAAAAAAATTATTCAGAGTGCTTAAATGATTGTTTGCCTTTTTTATTGTATTTCTTTAATTTTTCCAAGTTTTTAGTATGTATGCAGTGTGGATCAGTAATCCATATACCAAAACCAAGCTTTATACACAGTATTTACCTAGTATCTACTGATATATGGCAGCCTTCCAGGTGGTTGTGGAGTTTAATTCTAGCAGACATATAGAAGGTACAGTTATTATTCTTTTAACACATAGGCATAACCTTAAAACCATCACCACATCAAGATGGCAGCACAGATGTCATTGCAGAAATTATCATCCAGTCTCCTGAAGTCCCCCAGCTCTGCCACACCTCTGTATCTAAGCAACCACTGATCTCTTCATCACTCTTTTGCTGCAACTAAGTGCACATTTCCTACAATTTTATATAAATGGAATCACGTCTATAGACTGGCATCTATCTTGCAGTCCAAATGATTTTTAGATTATTTTACATTCTGAAACATTCCTTTTATTACTCACAGTATTTCATTGTCTAGAGGAGGGTGTTTGTCTCTCTAGCCTTCTGTGGATGGGATTTGGACTGCCTCCAGTTTTGTTTTGTTTTTAACTAAGCCAATAGAAACATACGGCTTTTGTATACTTACAACTCTTTCAGAAAGGAAATGTCTACAAGTGGAATAATGGGATCCTAGGGCAGTTCCTTATCTTTTGCAGAATGTTCTAGGTTTGGCTCTAAAGGTCCCAGACTGTGTTGTGCTGCCAATAGCACTTCAACTATTTCACCTTAGATAGCACTTGAAATGCCCAGGCTTTAAGGTTCAGCCATTCTAATGTAAGTGTCAGGATACAGGATATCTGCTCCCTTCTCTATCAGAATTGTGTGGTAATACATTATGTATTTAATAAAATTAGTCTGGAATATTAGAGGACAAAGACTTCCTCAGCCAAGTCATGAAGGTCAGGGAGTGGTGACCCATGCCTTTAATCCCATCACTCAGGAGGCAGAGATGAGTCTAATCTCTGTGAGTTCAAGGCTTAACAGTCAGGCAGTGGTAGCTAACACCTTTAATCCTAGCTCTAAGAGAGTTGAATCAGGAAGTAAAATAGCTGGGCAAGAAAAGAAATATAAGGCAGAAGTTCAGCATTCTATCTGAGCTACTGGTCAGTCTAAGGACCCATGAAGACAGGATGTACCTCATTTGACTTTTGAAGTTGGGTAGGTAAGAATTGGCTGTAGTTTATTCTCTATCTCTCTGATATTCCAATTTTTCCGCAATACTTAGCTCCAGGATTTTATTATAGTACAAAATAGAATTTGTGCAATAGAATTAGACCCTAGGCCTTGCAAACCACACTCCAGACCTCTCACATTGGTTTGAATTTGAATTTGGCTAATGACTAAATTAAGTAGAAAATTGATTTACTATCCATGTATCTTTTTGAAGTGTCTGCTAGATAGGAAGGAGATATTTTTCTATTCTTACTATGAGATCAGAAATGTGCTGACACCAGACAAAAGTGACAGGAAGAGATGAACACAGAGAAGTACCACTGAGAAGCACTAATGGAAACATTCCAAATCATTTTAGCAATGATTATCCAATCCAATAATGGTGAGAGCTATGAACCATGAACTAGTATGATGGCTCATGCCTATAATCCAGGCATTCAGGAGATGGAGGCAGGAGAATTGCTAAGTTGGAGATTAGTCTCCACAACAAGCTCAGTCTCAAGAAACATAAAATCAAAGGAACAATTAAGATTCATTTCAGAACATTTTTAAAAATATGCTTTTAACTGCACTAGAATCATATCATTCTTCTCCTTACCTTTCCTTAGTCCAGTCTTTTCCAGCTACCATTTCTTCAGACTCTGGGGTCACCCCACACACTCTCAAATGGATGGATTATTTTTTGATTATCATTGTATTATTGCTACCTGAACACACACATACACACATACACAATCTGATAAGCTTGTTTTGTTGTATGATTTCAGGACTTAGCACTCTGCACTGGACCACAAATAATGGGGTTCACTCATGGAAGAGGCCAATTCTCCTCTCAGCATTCATTAGTTGCCTAATTTCGCTGTTTGGGGTGGGACTTCATGAAATTTTCCTCCTCTGTTCTAACAGATCCATGATTAATATTGCTTTTGTTCTGGCCTTTTTTACATAGCCACTTTTAGAAAAGACTGTTTCACAGCTAACATCCTTGAACTCTGGCCTTTCTAATCTTTCTTCATGACTTTTGAAATGTTTCCTGAGCAATGGAAACTCAAGGTTTGCTTAGAAACAGTTCTGTTCTGCAACTGAGAAAGAAAGCTATGACAGAGAAGATCACTAGGAAAACATTGTCATTTCGTTCCCAGAAAAGCCCTCAGGAATTTAGGGGTAAGCTAAGAAATGCAGATAAAGCTGCGTCTACCAGAACAGCTGTTTCCTGAAGGGCATCTGTGCTTCTCTTCCACGCTGAGGAGAGAGGCTGGTGTACTGTACAGCTACTCTGCATCATGATGAAGGCTACACCCCATGCAACAAAGCAAGAATAGGAAACAAAATTATAGAAGAAGTAAAACTTTCTTCATCTGTGACTGTCATTGTAGAAAGGGTAATTTTATAAAATGTGCCAGAAAACTTGTTGAATGAACAAAGAAGTGTAATGAAAACCTGTACAGAAAAGCTTCGTTATAGTCCATGCAGTTTCTCTGGAGTAAACAGCAGTCACCATTTAGAATAAAACACCTATTTATAAATAACAGTGCCAAAATGAGAAAGAGGATAAATTATATAAAAGACATAAGCTCCTACAAGATGGAAACTATAAGCTACTGGTTAAGCTTTTTTTTGTTTTTAAATCTAGATAAATGGTATATAATACCACATTTTAAAATCAACTCTTGAGATGTCAATTCTTCCCATGCTGCTCTAAAGATGTTACTTAATTTTAGAGAATTCTAAGTAACCTTTCAATTTGTAGAAATCAACATGAAGAGTTTAAATATAATGTAGAGCTTCCCAGAAGTACAAATGCACCTTGTCTTCAAAAATCAAAATGAGCCTGGTGTGGTGGTACACACCTTTAATTCCAGCACTCAAGAAGGACAAACAGGAAGATCTCTGAGTTTAAGGCCAACCTGATCTACATAGTGAGTTCCAGGAAGGCAAGGCTGTACAGTGAAACTGTGTCAAAAGCCAAAAAGAAAAAGTTGAAGGAGTAAAACTAGGTTATCTAAGGCATGATGCAAAGCTACAAAGGTCAAGACAGAACCGTATTGTTGAAAAGTTATATTTGTAGATCAATGAAATAGAATAAACCCCAGAAGTGGGCCCTCATATGTGTGGATAGTCTCATCTCAACAGAGGTACAAGACTGCCTCAATGGAGAATGGCTAGGGTGGTTTGGGGATGGTGTTGGGTAAAGGGAAAATAAATTATTTCATATTTTGCATCAAACCAAAATCTGAACCCAATTGAATTTTAAGTTAATTAGTAAATCCTATTACCCCCATCCTCCACCCATTATGCATGTTGTTCCAGTATATTGTCTATACTGTACATTAAAAATAAGAAAATTTTTCTTAACTATGACCTCAGCAGCTTAATTCACAAGGACAAATTAATACATTTACATAAAATCAAATTATTCTGTTTAGAAAGACACCCAGAAAAGAAAAAGCCATGACCAAGCCTGGGAGAAATTGTTTACCAACATCACATAACACATCTAGACAGTTAATGAACTTTAAAAGATAAAGTAATCCAAGTCTAAAAAAGCAGGGCACATATATTCTAAATCAACAATTCAACAAATATAAAGAATTATTTTCTTACTTTCCTCATATACTGCTGTGGTTTGAGATCAGAAGTGAGTCAGCATGAATCCTTAATGCTTGAGAACTTGCGGATAAAACATTTGCTAAAAATTTTCTCCTTAAATCTTTCAAAAGTGTCAGAAAGCAAACCAGACATTATGGGCCTCCACTCTGAGTTATGAACATTTTTGGGTTCTGCTGTGACTTATTGATAGGTTTCCTTAGTTTAGCAATGTAAGACATGATCCAAACAAAACGTAATTTTATTTCCAAGGGCAGCTCTTGCACACCACTCACTCACACCAAGATGACAGAGGAGAGTAAGGCCATGGAGGGGTGGGAGGTGGTGAATGAGCTCTTCTTGAGGTGATTAAGATGATAGTAACCACTAAGGAACCACAAGGGTTCTGAGGTCGGAGGAAGGAGAGGTAAGCTGAGGAGCCTTGCACTTAACTATAGAGTTGTCTCCATGAAACAAGTGACATTGATTTCTATTGAATGAAAGCAGCTTATAAAAGTGCAATGGAGAGGAGTGAGGGGACAGTGTGGATGCAGGGCCTGTGAGGGGACAGTGTGGATGCAGGGGACAGTGAGGATGCAGGGGACTGTGAGGATGCAGGGGACAGTGTGGATGCAGGGGACTGTGAGG
>PVIH01011471.1:0-21385 GCA_004025045.1 Sigmodon hispidus
TTATTATGTAATTTCTTGCACTGACGTTTGCCCATGGGTTCAGTGGTTCACGATTAGATGGGTCCTGGTCAGTTGTGGCACTTTGGTTTGTGTGTCTCCTGTCACCTCTCTGGTCAGGGTTCGAATCTGCCCCTCAGAGACCCCTGCAGTTGGTTTGCTCAGTTCACTCAGTTCGGGGTCGCAGTAGGGATCCTTGCAGTTACCCTCAACAGCAGCAGGAGCTGTGGGTGTGGCCAGGTGCAGAGTTCAGCTGCCCCCTGCTCCAGAGTGTGCTGGGACGCCACAGAGAGCACCGGTCCTCTGATCAGGGTTCGAATCCGCCCCTCAGAGACCCCTGCAGTTGGTTTGCTCAGTTCACTCAGTTCGGGGTCGCAGTAGGGATCCTTGCAGATACCCTCAGCAGCAGCAGGAGCTGTGGGTGTGGCCAGGTGCAGAGTTCAGCTGCCCCCTGCTCCAGAGTGTGCTGGGACACCACAGAGAGCACTGGTCCCGGTGGCGGAACTGGAAGCAATGAGAGTTGCCTTCTCTTTTGCCAAAAGAATGGCCCATTATAGCTATTGATTTAATCGACTGTTTGGTTTTTTAAAATACCCTTCAAAGAACAAGATAAATAATAATTCACTTTTACAGTGCTCACTTATAGTAACTCTCAGCCTATAAAGAGGAATCAGTGGAGGGTCCTCCATCAAGGAATGTTGAATAGCTCTATGCTATGTAATCATTTTGTACAAAAGCCAATAGAAAAAATTCACAACAAATTCCCAAAATCCATAATATACCATGACATGGATGACATACTATTGTCAGATTCAAACACTGAATCTCTAGAAAAAATGTTTGAGAAAGTGAAAAAAGTTTTGCCTGCTTGAGGATTAAAAATAGCCTCTGTAAAAAATACAAAGGGGTGATTCCATCAATTATTTAGGTTACAAAATAGACCTTCACATGTACTATGACAAAGCCACCAGGCTGACAAACACCAACCAAACATCAGATTTGGACTACAACTGCTCAGGACAATTTCAAAGTGCCTAGCTGAGATGAACCAGCTGCACAGACTATTCTAGCTAGGACCTGAGATACATCTTGAACTTTCCTGTTATGCAGAGACTAAATAACAAATGATACAGCTACACATTTCAGGACTTGACAATCAATAACACTTACAGGATCCCCTAATGTTGTCATCATTCCCTAGACAGCAGAAAGTAAATTTAAGAACATGACACTCACATTCCCAAGAGTTGGGATGGGTGGTTTTCGGTCTTTCAATGGATTATGGATGATTGTCATTATTTAGGGTAATTGGCTAAAAATTGTTATTGGTCATGGTTAGAAAAATGTTAAATAAAACAGATTAGATGTAGGGTTCTTGTTTAAAAAAAGGATACAATACAATATACAGATATAATAGGATATAAAGTAAGAATATTGAATCTATTTGAAAAGAAAAATTACTAGCTTTACATATTTTTCAATGGATTTGAGTTTTTATATTGTATACAAATTGTGTAAATTGATACAAGGTTGAGATTAAATTTGTCACTGTAGATATATTCCTGTTTGTTCAAGGTATTATACAATATAATACAAATTGCTAGTCCAGTAAAGTTATTATTACCAACATATTAGGATATAAATAAATGCTAGTTAGTAGTTAGATTTTACAATCAATCTTACTGTCATATTAGAAATATTTTCAAGATCTGATATATTTCAGAACATCAGGTCTCCTTCAAGTACTTCAAAGATGTACTTCAAAGATGGATAGAATATGACATTTAAGAAATTTCAAAAACATAGTTTTTGGGTTTTTTTTTGACAATGGGACATCTGCTTCTGACAGTACCAATCCACTTCAGAGAAGACTATGGACATCAAGGAAACTCCTCCATATGAATTGGCCTTCTTAGTGACAAAAGTTAGCCACTGGGCAAGAAAGTACTCTTGCCTTGACTACTGACAATATGATATTCAAAATGGACAAGAAGGAGAAATACACAAAACAATTGCCAAACTTTGCTAGTACAAGGTAGAAAAGACTTTGGGAATATCCTGCTTCCCAGAGAAGTCTGTCAGACATGCTAGTCCTGTAGGCCAAAGATGGATACTTCAACAACACAGAAATACTTTGAGTTACTGTCCAGGCACCCAGCTGTTTCATTTCTTATATTTTTGGAACTTACTACTTACTAAATATTATTTCCTTCTTGAGTCTCTGAGGAATTTGAAAATCAGATAGTTAATATTTTTAGTTTTCAAGTTAAAGTTTTAGAAGAGAAACTCTCTTAGAAGTTTAAATGTATAAGTTTAAGAGACATCAAAATAAAGGTTTTAGTAATACAAGTTAGATACAAAGTAGATTAGGTATAATCCTTTACACTCAACAAAATAGATAAACAATGTAATATCTTCCTTGAATTTGTAATATGTTAAGGACCTGGTCATTTCTTATGTAACTCTTGTTTGTATACTATTGTATGTAATTACTATTGGATATGTTTTTCCCATGTTAGTTATACCTTCCTTTTTTATTATTGACACAAAAGGGGATATGTGGATATATTTTAAATATTTAATAAATCCGGGATGTCAAAAGACCACTGTTGTAGTAAGTTTTCCAGGCCCATTTGGGCCCGAGGTTCGGACCTGGTTCGCAGCAGCTTTTGTCTCCCAAAGAAACGAATCAGACACTTATATTAACTTTATACTGTTTGGTGCATATCTGAAGCACATTACTAGCTAGCACTTTCATCTTAATTCAACTGATTTCCATTAATCTGTCTGCCACGTGGCTCAGCCCATGGCTCATCTGTATTTCTTACATGTCTGTCTTATGCAGGGGTCAGATCGAGACTGACTAACTCTGCCCTTCTCCTACCTGCCTGTTCTCTGATTCTCCACCCACTTCTATGGTGTTGTGCATAGGCCAAACCAGTTACTTTATTTACATCATACAGAGAATATTTCCACCACAGACCACACAGTCAAATACTTGGCAGACAGCTTAGGAAATCTTTGATCCTTGAATACAAGGATAACAGCTGAGTCAATCACACACACCTTTAATCCCAGCACAGGGAAAGTATGAAGTAGTGAACATCTTATATTAGATAACTCCAGAGACAGAATTTCTTTTGTTTCTGTGAGTTCAAGGCTGCATACCTTTAATCCTCACCTGGATGGGATAGGGTATATAAGGGCTGATAGAAAACAGGCAGAGACAGAAGTGACTGACAGAAGCAAAAGGAAGAAGAGACCAGGTATGAGGCTGAGATAGTTGCAAGATATTTGGGTGACATTTGACTGTGGTGCTTACAGTTCCTGATACTTCTGCCTTCTCCTGATATTTAGCTCTGGGTCTCATTTATTACAATCCAGATTTGTGCTACTAAAACCAACCCTACAAGCGACAGAGGATCGCTCTATAAAATATATAGAGTACTCAAGAAACTAGAGCCTCAAATCCTTAATAAGCCAATTAAAAAATGTGGTTCAGAACTAAAAGGGGAATTCTCAGCAGAAGAATTAAAAATGGCTAAAAGGCACATGAAAAAGTGCTCAATATCTTTACTCATCAGAGAAATGTTAATCAAAACAACTTTGAGATATTACCTTATACCTGTCAGAATGGCTAACATTAAAAAACACAGATGACAGCCTATGCTGGAGAGGATGCAGAGCGAGTGGAAAACTCCATTGATGGTGGGAGTGAAAGCTTGTTGAATCACTTTGGAATGCAGTAAGGCTGTTTCTCAGAAAACTGGGAATCAGTCTTCTCAAGGATCCAGCAATATCACTTTTATGCATAAACCCTAAAATGTACATTCGCACTACAAAAGCATTAGCTCAATTTTGTTCATAGCAGCATTATTTGTAATAGCAAGAACCTGGAAACAACCTAGATGCCCCTCAACTGAGTAATGAATTAACAGGCTGTGCACATCTACATGATAGGGTACTACTAAGCAGCAATTAAAAAATGGTATTCTAAAATGTAAAGACAAATTGATGGATATGGGGAATATACTGAGTGAGGTATCATAATCCAACAAAAATAAGCAGGGGATGAACTCAGTCATTAGTGAACTTAAAAGATAAGAAAAAGCATGCCCAAGCTGCAAACCACAAGCATTCAATACTTGGGATCTTAAACACCTTGGACAAACAACTTGAAGACCATTCATTCCCTCCAGATGAATGCCTGACCCAGTCTTGATTTTGGAATGAAGAAGCAGATTTGCCTAGAGCAGATGCTTAACTAAGCTACCTTGGGACCTTATGACCTTCTTTCCTTGCTGGGGAGGATATAAGGAGATGGGGAGAAAAGAAAGTGACTGGGATGGGGTAGGGAGTTTGAACAAGGAGACACATGGATTTAAAAATGAGAATTTATTCATAATAAATAAATAAATCAGTTTGTTTGAATTAATATTAATTTCCAAAGGCATCTTGGAAACTTAATATTCATATTTAATATCCAAAATTTAAGGTCACTTTTCTATGAATGCTGCATGTTCAGTTTTTATAGCATACTGTCAAACAGTCAATGAAAGAACAGTTTGTTGCCAAGTGGCTAATCTAACTGTTGCCACAAAGAACATAAACTTCACATGGTGTTTGTTTCATGCCCATTATTTTCTTAAAGTAGATCGATGCTGCCAGGAGGAGACTTGTCTCATTGTCCAGAAATTCTAAGTTCTTAAAATATTTTAAATAGCATATTTTGTAGGTCTTAAAATAAACTTCAAATACTAAATGACTAAAGCATATTTTAGCATTAAAAATTCTTATGCAAAGTATGTATTTGTTTAATTGATTATTATAATTTCATTAATGAGTTTAATGTGTGGTGATAATCTCTAGGACGGAGATGGTTAGTGGTGAGTTGCTCCATTCCCAGTATGAATATCTGTTTGATATTCAGCACTTAATTTAGAAATTTGGTGTTATTATTTATTTTATAAGCCCACCACTGGGGAGGTTGTGACAGGCGGTTCTCTGGGACTTGGTATCCATTTATTCTATCTGAACCCGTGATCTCTAGGTTCAGTGTAAGATCTGATCTTATAACATAAGTTAGAATTCAACTGAGGAAGACACTGAAAATCAACTTTGTGACCTCCAAATGTAAGTGCAAACATACATATATGAACATACAGTCTCATTAGTAAGCATTCCCATTTAACAAAATTTTAGCAAACCATATACAACAACATATAAAAAATATCATCCACCATGACCAAGTAGGCTTCATCCCAGAAATGCAGGTATGGTTTGACATACAAAAAACCGTAAACGTTATCTATCATATAAACAAATTAAAGGAACAAAACCAGCATCGTTAGATGCTGAAAAAGCCTTTGACAAAATCCAACACTCCTTTATGATTAAATCCCTGGAGAGATCAGGAATACAGGGAGAATATCTAAATATAATAAAGGCAATTTACAAGAAACCTACAGCCAGTATCAAACTTAATGGAGAAAAACTTGAGCTATCCCACTAAAATCAGGAACTAGACAAAGATATCCTTTCTCTACCTTATCTATTCAATATAGTTCTCGAAGTTTTAGCTAAAGCAATAAGAGGAAAAAAGGAGATTAAGGGGATAAAAATTGGAAAAGAAGAAGTGAAGCTATCTCTATTTGCAGATGATATGATTGTATACATAAGTGACCCACAAAATTCTTCTAAGGAACTGCAACGGCTAATAAACACCTTCAGCAATGTAGCAGGATACAAGATTAAGTCAAAGAATTAGTAGCCCTTCTATACACTAAAGATAGAAGAGCTCAAAAAGAAATAAGGGAAACATTACCCTTCATTATAGCAGCAAATAGTATTAAATACCTTCGAGTAACTATAACCAAAGAAGTAACAGACCTATTTGACAAAAATTTTAAATCACTGAAGAAAGAAATTGAAGAGGATATCAGAAAATGGAAAGCTCTCCCATGTTCCTGGATAGGTAGGATCAACATAGTGAAAATGGCAATTCTACCAAAGACAATCTACAGATTCAACGCACTGCCCATCAAAATCCCAACACAATATTTTTTGGACCAAGAAAGAACTATACTCAAATTCATTTGGAATAACAGGAAAACCAGGATTGCCAAAACAATTTTACTCATCAAAAGAACCTCAGGAGGCATCACCATCCCTGACTTCAAGCTATACTATAGAGCTACAGTAATAAAAACAGCCTGATATTGGCATAAAAACAGACTTGTGGACCAATGGAATAGAATTGAGGATCCAGACATTAACTCAAAAACCTATGAACACCTGATTTTTGACAAAGATGCCCAAAATATTCAATGGAAAAAGATAGTATATTTAACAAATGGTGTTGGCATAGCTCGATGGAAGTGTGTAGAAAAACAGAAATAGATCCGAGCCTGTCACCCTGCACAAAACTCAAATCCAAGTGCAACAAAGACCTCAACATAAACCCAGCCACTTTAAACTTGATATAAAAGAAAGTGGGAAATATACTTCTACAAATTGGCACAGACGACGACTTCCTAAATATAACACCAGTGGCATAGACACTAAGAACAACAATCAATAAGTGGGATCTCCTGAAACTAAGAAGCTTCTGCTAAGCCAAGGACACTGTCAATAGGACAAAACGACAGCCTACAGAGTGGATAAAGATTTTCACCAACCCTACAAGTGATAGAGGACTGATCTCTAAGATATATAAAGAACTCAAAAATCTAGAGTTCAAAACCTTGAATAACCATATCAAAAAATGGAGTTCAGATCTAAAAAGGGAATTCTCAGCAGAAGAATTACGAATGGTGGAAAGGCACCTGAAAAAGTGTTCATCATCTTTAGTCATCAGAGAAATACAAAGCAAAACAACTTTGAGATACCACCTGACACCTCTTAAATTCGCTAAGATAAAAGACACAGATGACAGCCTGTGTTGGAGAGGATGTGGAGCTAGAGGAACACTCCTTCATTGTTGGTGGGACTGTAAGCTTGTTCAGCCACTTTGGAATGCAATATTGCAGTTTCTCAGAAAATTGAGAATCAATTCTCCCAAGAACCCAGCAATACCACTTCTGAGTGTATATCCTAAAGAGGCACATTCACACTCCAAAGGTATTAGCTCAACTATGTTCATAGCAGCATTATTTGTAATAGCAAGAAACTGGAAACAACCTAGATGTCCCTCAACTGAAGAATGGATTAACAAACTGTGGTTCATCTACACAATGGAATACTATTCTGCAGTAAGAAAAAATGATATCCTAAAATTCACAGGCAAATGGACGAATTTGGAGAATATCCTCCTCAGCGAGGTATCACAAACTCAGAAAGATAAGCAGGGGATGTACTCACTCATTAGTGGTCTCTAAACAAACAAACAAGAAAAAAAGCCAAGCATGCCCAGGCTGCATACCACAACCACTGATCAGCTTGGGATCAGAAACACCCTGGACTGACCCTTCGGATCACCCTCCAACTATAGGAACACCTGACTCACTCTTGAGGGAGGGGAGACAAAACTGGATTTGCAAGGAGTGGAGACTGATCTAAGCATTACTGGATCAGTGGGACCATAGGACTGTCTGCTCCCTTCCCAGGGAGGAGATGGGGAGTTTTGGAGAAGAAAAAATGCCCTAATATGGCAGAAGAGAGAAGGGACATTGAATAAGGATATACCGGGATGAAAAAGAAAAAATTCACAGGGAAAGCTGAACACAAAGTAAATATATGTAGTAATCTTATTTGCATTTTCACCCTTGATAAGTCATACTTATGATTTTTATCTTCTTCATAGTTATTGTTAATTTATCAGGATTTTAAATTCATTTTACTGTTTTTTTTTGATAAATACAAAATAAATAAAGAAGGAAAAAATAAGAAATGCCGGGATGGTTCATCATACAAAAAAACTTTATATGTCATCCACCATATAAACAAACAAGAGGGGAAAAAACACATGATTATATACTTAGATGCTGAAAAGCCTTTGACAAAATCCAACACTTCTTTATGCTAAAAGCTCTGGAGAGAACAGGAATAAGGGGAAAATATCTCATTATATTAAAGGTGATATACAAAATGTTAACATCCACCATCAAACTTAATAAAGAAAAACTCAAAACAATGCCACTAAAATCAGAAACAGGACAAGGATGTCCTCTCTCCCCTTTTCTGTTCAATATAGTTCTCGAAGTTTTAGCTAAAGCAATAAGAGAAGGAAATGAGATTAAGTGGATACAAATTCTAAAAGAAGTGAAACTATCTCTATTTGCAGATGATATGATTGTATGCATATGTGACCTACAAAATTCTACCAGGAAATATCTACATCTGTTAAGTTCTTTCAGCAATGTAGCAGGATACAAGTTTAACTCAAAGAAATCAGTAGCCCTCCTATATACTAAAATTAAAAGGGCTGAAAAAGAAATAAGAGAAATATCACCCTTTACAATAGCTGCACATAGCATTAAATACCTTGGAGTAACTATAACCAAAGAAGTAACAGATCTATTTAACAAAAATTTTAAATCACTGAAGAAAGAATTTGAAGAGGATATCAGAAAATGAAAAGCCCTCCCATACTCCTGGTTAGGTAGGATCAACATAGTAAAAATGTCAATTCTAGAAAAAACTATCTACAGATTCAATGCACTGCCCATCTAAATCCCAAAACAATATTTTTTGGACCTTGAAAGAACAATATTCAACTTCATTAGGAATAACAGGAAAATCAGGATTGCCAAAACAATTTTGCTCAACAAAAGAACCTCAGGAAGCATCACCATTCCCAGGCTTATAACTTGCTTACCCTTTAATATTAAACTAACTCATCTTTCTTGTCTTGTTCAGCCATGAGTCTTAGTATCTTTTCTAAGTGCACCATTTCATCTTTTCTCATATGCTTTTGCTGGTAATTTGTCCATCCAGCTCTCTCTGGAATCTCTACAGCATCTCTGCTCTACTCTGAGTTGTTCCCAGAGTTTTCCTAGTCTGGTAGCCCCACCCACACTTTCTCAACAGTCAGTTCATCAGCTCAGGCCAATCAGCTTTATACTAACCAGTAGGAGGCATAAATGTATATAGTATACCAACATAAACCCATTACATTTTCTCTTTTTTTTTAAAAAAAGAACCCCAAATCTAATATTCTTTTCTTTCTATTATCTAAAACAACTTATAATCAACAGCATATACAAAAACAAATATCCATAATACATTTTTTGATAATGTTGTATAGTTCTTTAGGCTACTTCCTGCTGAATGGGGATACTAGAAATACCATGGGGATCCAAAGAAAAATTTATGATTATGGACAAATCTTTAGTGTCATAGTCAGTAAGGCTGGATCATTTTACCTGTTCTCTTTGAAGCTCTATTAAATACAGTGCTTCAAACAAAATTCAACAGAGGTGCTCTAAAATACAGAATCATCTGTGTAATCTGTTTCCATTTGAGATTTTTCGGGGAGGTCTTCAATCAAACTTTTTTTCTTTAACCAGAAATAAATCCACAGTTTCTCATTTTCTGTAGATATAAAAAGAAAGCCTCTTTTCCAAAGTACCATACCTTTGAATTTCAATTTTAGCGTCAACTCATTTACAAAATATAGAGGTTGAATTAGTCTAGAAGTATTTATAATTAAATGGCTTTTAGCAGATTTTAAGACTTTATTTTGAGTCAAAAAACTTAAGGACAATACTATAACCTTCACTATCCTGACAGTCATTGTAATATTCATCTTCACATGTCTTATTACTATTTTTCTACTTAACTCTTTTTAAAGATTTTCTCTATTTTTTATTTTTTTCTTAAGCTTATATCTCTATATATTAACATACTCTAATCTACAAATTTTTAAATCTGTCTTTACCATGATCACTTGTTTTTTATCTTTTTTCTCTTTCTGACCACACCTTTGCTTGGCTAGGATGGCTAACTCCACCCATCATCCTCTTTATCTTTCTGTGTCTGACCATACCTTTAATTTCCCAAAGCATGTCTAAGAATTAAAGGCCTAAGGTGGCCAGCTGGCTATACCCATCTCCTAGTCTAACTTCATCAAACTTAGCTTTTTAGCAGAGGTATTGGTAGAACCCACAATTACCACTATGGGGAAGTTTAAGATCCATACAACCACTAAGTAAAGTACTGCTGTATGCTGTTCATCAACTTAAACATTTGGCAGCAGGGCTTCTATAAAGACTCACAAGTGTTTTGCATCTAAGACTGAATTAGGAAGCTTTCTTTTAAAAAGATGAACCTCTGTTTGTCTTCAGCAGACAGAACTGATTGAAGAAAGCACTGTTCTTTATAAGAATCAGTCTTTGTTCCTGTTTCCCTTTTGTCCATGTAAACAGGAACCTTAAATCCACCATGTACAACTTCTTGCTTACATTGAGGATCAGGAATTGGTCTTGTTAATCTGTGCTTCAAAAGCCCACCGTTTTATACCTGAAGCGCACATGCCTCACCAGGGCATCTCTGTACTGTAGCTCCTGTGAGAGACACAACTTGGAAGCTGTTTTTGATTCTAATTTTGTGCTTGAGAACTGTTTTTAATCTTTCTCAAGCTTTATGTAAGTGTAAGTCATTCACATTGAGTAGCCATTTGCTGTAAAAGGTTCCTGGCCTGGACTTTCAGGGCTAGCCTCAAGGTTCAGACCCACTCACAGTCCCGCTGCCATTTTGCCCCCCAAAACAGACAAAAGCTTATATTCATTTTATGCCTATTGACCTAGGCCTCGGCATATAACTTGCTAACTCCTTCATCTACACTCAACCCATGATTCTTGTTCAGCAATGCAGTTTGGTACTTTTTCTCAGTAGCATTTCAACTTCTTCTGCATCTCCTAGCCTCTCAGAAAGTAGTAATGCAAAACTAGGCTCAAATTTCCAAAATATTGTTTACAAATAATTGTTTTCATTATAAATGGTTAAGAATCATAGTCAATTTCTCTCAAAGAAGAAAAGGGGAATATGGTATATAATTAATTTTTAAAAGACATATTATTGAATTTACTTTAAGAATCTTGATAATGATTTTTAATAGTCCCTAGTATATGCATTTGCACCTTAGTGAAAATTAGCTTTCACATCAGGGTCCTAAGCATTGCTTCATATATGTATTGACTATCTTGGTTTTGTTTATGAGATAACTCAAAATATACTCTCTTCTTTTATGAAGACAAGGATACATTGTTATTAATATGATCAATACTCATACATCTCAGTATTTATGATATGTATTCCCATATAACTGACTATGTTTCTCAATCTATAAGTCATGGTCACCATGCCTGAATTTTACTTTCCTCAGGTTAATTACTTAGGTTTTATTTATTGGTGGTCCTTTTGTCATTTTTGTGCCTGGCTACCTCTGATAAAATGTCCTCTAGTTTCATGTAGATTGGTGTGATATTTATGCTGTTCAGAACAAAAGTGCAGCAAACCTGAGAGGCACATCTGAATGTTGGGAGAAGCAGATCAGTGGTTCAGAGAGCATACAAATCCTGAAGGAAATCTGGCACCCACAATGTTTAGGTCATAACTATCTGCAACTCCAGAGAAACATATGGCATTAATTTGCCTCCATAATCATTGCACAACTCACACAGAAACATGTACACATAATTAAAAATGAAATGCTTCTTAAAAATTTTATTATCCAGTCCTGGGAGTTAACTCAATGTCAGAGTTCTGTAGGTTATGCAAGACTTTGATATATAAACATATATAGCAAATTTTCAAAAATATATCTAACTAAAGCTTTTGGGGCCATTCTCTAAAGGCATTCTCTCAATGTTCAAGACATGTGCTACAAAAGAATACAGGAATCTACTTGTCAAAGAATATATAAATAAGTCTACTTGCAGCACAAACTTTCTGTGCCTGTCCTTTTATTCTGTTCTTCTTTATCTCTCAACCTATTTCAACACAGTGAAAATATCAGATAAACCCTAGATGGGGCATACAGACAATAATATTTAAAAAACATTCTTCATTCTAAAACTGAAAAAATAAGAGCAGAGGAATCAAGCACTCATACTGCTGGCCACAATCAAAGCTTGCACAGGATGACTGAGTTCCTAACACTAAGACCTGCCTCTGCCACTGCAATGCTAAAGAAAAAGATAATTCACTCAGGAATAAGGAATACAAATTGAGCTCTTTAAAAGCTGGTAGTAGATAGACACTTTATGAGTGACAACTGAAAAGGTTGGCTTCAGCTCTGCATTTTAATTTTCTTGTGGTTTATATTTTTGAGGCATGGAGGAAATCTCTACAAACTCTAGTGAACAACACCTAGAGACACAGAGTCACATGTCCATGTCTGCCCTCTTCTATACTTATTGTTGAAGTTTCATATTCTCTAGCATAATTTTTACTTTAGTAACTTTACTCTCAAGACTACTTGCATACTACTATTTTTATGAAGTTCTATGAACAGCAACATTTCTCATCATTTACCAATGCAATAATCATATTTAGGATCTCGGGTTTTTCTGTGTTATATTAAAAAGATTTATATAGTGCATAAAGAAAGGTAGACTGATATAAATTAAGTGGTACTAAAAACTAATACACAGGTATAGTGTTCCCAATTCAGAAAGGGGAAGAGCTTGAGCCAAGTGAGGAGTGGACCAAATCAGTCTCTTATAGATCCTCCCAGATAAACACATGATATCACAGTAATAATGTTAATGACTGCATTCTCACAAGTTATCTTATAAATGAGTGATTAGTATAAGTTTGATTCCACTGACACCAAGAAAATATAATTTTTGGTGTCTCTTAAACTGGATTTCTAAACAGTAGGAGGGCCAATTTTATTCTGAATCTATTTTTGGATTTTATAGATGTGTGCAAATGCATTTAAACATGGTGCACTGTTTTACATGCACTGCATGAGTCAGGGACTTACTTAGTATAAACATTTCCATGATTTGCTTGCAAGTTCTGCACAAGAACATTCATAGTATTTCCTGTTTCAGAGCATCGGAAATTCAGAAAATATACTGGAAAATATTTCTGAGTCTTTATCTCCATTTTCTCTAAAAAGTACAAAGCACATCTCAGCCATGTAAAGCAAAAAGTGGAAAATTTGACTTGTGCCTCTTTTGATTATCTCAGGAACTTCCTCCAATGCAAAGCAGCCCTCATGCTCAGGCTAAAAGCCCAGGCCTAGCTGTGAATTCTCATCTCATTTTCATAGAGTTTCTGGCAGATTAGAGCTGTCCTGGTGCTGCTCCTCTGCCTGATGCCCTTCCTAAGATGTAAGTGTTTCAGGGTTTCACGAAATGGACACGAGCATGTCTTCTATGGGATGTATGACTAATGGTGATGGTGTTTGTCCCCAGGGATCCTGTCTCAAGTGTAGCTTTCTCACTCTCTCACTCTTGTACTACCTCTGGGATCTCATAAGGAAGCAATAGTGTAACCTAGGGATACACCACTCTCCAGAAAATAGTCTACAATGAATAGGCACATTATGGAATCATGGAGGGATTAGTTATAATACATATTTCAAATCCACAGTCACCATCAGTAGGGACACCTCTAAGAACCAAGTTTTCTTAAAATTTAACAGTCTGCAAACTGAGGACACAGCTATGTCTTACTGTGCCAGAGACACAGTGAGGGAACCTTATATATATTACATATTTAATAACACATAAATATTGGTGAAAGCACACAATCAAATCCTATGCAGACAACTCAGGAAATTCTTAAATCTTAAATACAAAGATAAACAGTTGAGTCATTCACAAAAAGCTTTATTTCCAGCACAGGGAAAGCCAGGAGTGGTGACCTCCACACTTGATCACACAACTCCAGAGACAAATTTTTTTCTGTCTGTGAGTTCAAGGCTACATGCCTTTAATCCCAACATGGATGGGATAGGGTATATAACGGCTTGTAGAAACCCAGAGAGGACAGGAGTGAATGGCAGAAGTAACTGGCAGAAGTTTCCAGGAGCAAGGCTGATAAAGTTGCAAGACACCTGGGTGAGAATTGACTGTGGTGTTTCTTCTCTCTGATATTTCAGCCTTGGCCCAATATTTGGCTCTGAGTCTCATTTGTGATATTACAACCCATTAGGAGCCTGTTCAAAAACCTTACTGCAGGAACATTCTGGACCAGGTCAGGGTAGTGAGAAACAGCAGGAAAATTAAGAACAAATAGAGCTTTCTTCAGAATGTAGGAAGTTCTAGACTATGCTGTATGCACAGTTGCTTTAAAGTTAGTATCTGTGGTTTTCACTTGAGCTAAAAAATCGACCTGATGTCCATGTCAACTATTGTAGCCTATAAAACTTTCTATATGCTCACACACTAGGACCAGTGGGATCTGAACAATAATAAAGTGTAAATGTGGTAAGCAGAAAGAACTATGTTTACCAGATTGCACTCTATAGTTGCTTATCGTGTTTTTTATAGAACATATGAACACCTTTCCATAGATAGCATCACCTGCCTGTGCCTAGATTCTACCACATCAATTATTACTTAAGAATATAACAGTCATTTGCGCATAACAATCTGATGTAGGCATCGTTTTCAACTGAGGTTCCTTGTTTTCTGATGAGTGTAGTATGTATTTTATTGATAAAATTCTAACAAGAACTCAAATGTACAAGTTGCTGACCTCAGAAAAACATGGCCCATGAAGTGTGCAGTCATGTGCACACCAGACATAAGCAAACATGACTGAAAAACAATTAAGGAAAAGAATCCTCTCCTCAAATAGAATATAATTATAAACCATGTGTGGCTTTAAAATGAACTCTTTCCCTTTACAAATAATTTTGCATAATGACTTGCTTTATAAAATGTATGGAAAGAGGGAAATTGAAGGAATAAGAGAGTACAGAATATGGACTCAAAAGATCTCTAGAGTAACCCAAATAATTGAATAAGTAGACTTATGCTAAGTTCTCCAATATAATAAAAATGGTGATGCACATTTATTTCTGTAATAATACTTCATAAATATTAGTTACCACAATTAAAGTATGAGATAAAACCAACAGGAGACATACTGAGAAAAATATCTAAAAATTTCTTCTCAAACTCACAGAATAAGACCCAAGCACTCATACTGCTGGCCACAATCACAGCTTACACAGAATAGATGTCTCTCTAATACTAAGGCCTGTCTCTACCACTGCCAGTCTGAGCACAGAAATAAGCACACAGAAATAAGGGACACAAAATGTGAGCCCTTCACTACCTAGCAGTAGACAGACACTCTCTGAGTGCTGACTAAATAGCTTGGCTCCAGCTCTCCAAGTCACTCCCCCTGAGGTTTACATCATGAAGGCATGAAGGAAAGCTCTTCAATCTCTATTCTTTATGGTGAACAACACCTCAAGACACAAGGTCTTCATGTTCATGTCTGCCTTTTTGTCTACATTTTGATGTGGTTTCATATACTCTGGTATAATTTTTACTTTAGTTAACATAACTGTCAAGTCTAGTTGCATATTATTTTGTTTTATGAAAATTTATGAATTATATGAATAATAAAACTTTCAAACTTTTACCAATGTAATAATAATAATATTTAGAAACCTGGGATTTCTGTGTTATATGTTGAAAAGAAATTTACAAAGTAAAAAGAAAAAGACAGACCAACATAAATCAAAAGTACTAAATCTAGCACCCAAATATGGTGTTCCCAACTGAGAAGGTAAATAGCTTGGGCCTATTAAGGTGAAAACCACATGAGTATTTCAGGTATCTTCTCAGATAAACACATGATATCATGTCTAATACTGTTTATAAGCTGCCTCCTTACAAGTATTCTTTTAGTTGAGTGATAAGATTGATTCTATGATCACTAAGAGAATAAATCTTCAGCTGTTCCTTATGCAGTGATTCTGATCACTAAGAGACAAACTTCCACCCAGAGTTCACTTCAGAAACTTACAGAGAAGTACAAATGCATTTAGGACATGATACATAGTTCTACCTGCACAAAATAACTGCAGACTCACTTAGCATAAACACACTCCTGTTTTGCTTGTAAAGTATGCACTGTGGGATTCAGAGAATTTCTAGTTATCAGGAATTGAAATCCAGATGATAGAAGGAAAATGTTCCTCAATTTCCATCTCCAGTTCATCTAAGAGGCAAAAGGCAAATCTCAGGTGGCTGAGGAACGAATGAATACAATTCCCAGTGCTATCTCTTAACCAAACAGGAAACTCTCCCATGCAAAGCAGCCCTCAGGCTCAGGCTCAAAGCCCGGGCCATGCTGAGAAGCCCCATCTCATTCTCACTAGATCCTCCAGCAGAGCATGGCTTTCCTGCTGCTGCTCCTGTCCCTGGTGACCTTTCCGAGATGTAAGTATGTTAATATTTCAGGAGAGGGATCAAGGTATGTCATCTATGGGATGCATAACTAATGCAATGTTTCTTAACCACAGGTGTCATGTCCCAGGTACAGCTGAAGGAGTCAGGACCTGGCCTGGTGCAGCCCTCACAGACCCTGTCTCTCACATGCACTGTCTCTGGGCTCTCCTTAACTAGCAATTCTATAAGCTGGATCCGCCAGCCTCCAGGAAAGGGTCTCCAGTGGATGGGAATAATAGCATATGATGGAAGCACAGCTTATAATTCAGGTCTTCAATCCAGAATCACCATCAGCAGGGACACCTCCAAGAGCCAAGTTTTCTTAAAACTGAACAGTGTGCAATCTGAGGATACTGCCATGTATTACTGTGCCAGAGACACAGTGATTGAACTCTGGTGTGAGCCTGCACAAAAATCTCACAACAGGGACACTCAGTACCAGCAGAGGGCGCTGAGGACCAGCAGGAACTACATAGAATCACTACTAAGGGTCATGGCTGATGGCAGGAAGTTTTGGATGGTACTGAATAAGCAGAGTTCTAATGTCAGAACCTGTGTTTTCCTCTTCTTGCCAAGGATATCTTGTAAAGGTCCCTCTTGAATCTCATCTTCTGTTCAACCTTCTATGTGTGCACACATTAGAGTGAATTGGTTTCCCCGCACACACTCTAAGTGATACAATTGCTTTCATTTGCCAGTTAGAATGGTAACTAATTATTATATTCAAATATGTGTGTGTGTGTAACAACTGATATTTCCAAATATACCTGAAAATATAACACTGTTGACTTTAAGTTCAAAAAACCTTGAGAATATTGAGAAATGGGTAATTTATTCACTTGTTTTTGAACATGCAATAGAAAAACTACCGCTTCCCTGAAATATTTCATTTTCCTACAGTATATTTGAAACTGAAATATCCATTAGTTCTCCTTCTAAACAAAGAGGGCATAAAGTAGTGCAATTGAATATTATTTGTAAGACAAGAAGATCCAAATTTAAACATTTTCATCTTGGCAAAATTAGTTTGCTCCCAAAGTAATGATTTCTGTGATGGCATATTTGTGTCCCCTCAACCTAAAAATAATTCTTAGACAACAATATACCCATCCCAGGTGGTACCATTTGCTGTCCCTGGTCTATGTCTCATCGGCCCTTCCAATAGGCAACTGTGTTTTATGATTTTTAGTTTGTAAATTGTTTCTGAATTTGCTGCCAAAGATGACCCCCAAACATACCCCTCTGGCACTATGTTGCTGCTGAACTGGAGAGCCTGGTGTCTCCTGTGTTAGTTAAAAATGTATCATTCAGAGAAGCAGTGTTGACTGTGGCTTCATGCTAATTTATCATCAACTGGAGACAGCTTTTAAAATGAAAAGAGAATCTGTACATCTGAGACTGAGGCTTCTCTGGAAACTCTTTTCTTGACAACAACAATGAAAGACAAAACTTGAAGACCAAATTTATTATATTATTAGAATGTAAGATAAAGACAAACAATAGTGAATCAAATGACTCAACACAATACTGAAAGATAATGATCCATTATTATGTTACTTTAGGTTAAGCCAAGGAACAGCCTAAATAGCATACAGTAAAACATAATTAGAAGGGTAAATCTTTTAAACAAAGATATAAAAAAACCAGAACCAATATTAAGAGGCTCCAATTTACAAAGATTTCATTTTGACCAAGAATATACACAAGGTGCGTTTGAGATAATAACGCCATGTACAAAAGAACCTCCTATATTCCACATGGAGGTAAGAAAATGATTGATTAAATAACTGTAGACAAGGATCCACCTGTAAAGTATGACACAAGTAACAATATCCTATGGAGATGCATTAAAATTTCTCCTTTTAAACATGTCTTACCATTATTTTGATATTCATGAAGAAAAAGGACCACCAGAAGACATGAGTGCAGAAATTTGTCACATATTATCTAACCACCAGAGTTGTGGTTGTTACAGAATGCATCTTTGGCAGAGTGTAACAAGAATAACATGTGACTGGGATTCTGGTGATGTTCTTTCCTTAATTATGACATAAGAGCAAATACCACTATGATGAGATGTACTAACGAAATAAATGTAAGTGACTATTTTACAAAGACATCTCTAGGTTTTTCTCTGAAACGATTTTTATATAAATAGTGACGGACACCATCATTTTTCAGTTAGTTAAGGTAGTGGTCCCAGATAAAGTACTAATAATTATTCAAACAGCAAATATGCAATAAGAAAATTTAACAGCTGATGGATTGATTCCCCTTGATAAAATTTTACTTTGTTCTTTTGGCCTCTGAGTGTCATTTATAAAATGTCGTCCATGTTCATTTTGATTCATGTGATATTTTTTCTTTGTGCAGACTCCTGCAACAAATGTGAGAGAGGAGGTATAATTGCTCATCCAGGTGCTGGAAAAGCAGCAGAGTAGGTGAGACAGATTATTGTTCCTGCCACTCACATTGGCCACCTCAAATCTACCTGTAAATACAAAGGACTGAGATCCCACTTATGGCCTTCATTTGCAATAAATACTTGGAGAAAAACATGTACACATAATTAAAAATAAAATATTTCCTTAAAATAATTGCACCAAGTGTTGGCATTCAACCCAGTGTGAAAGGTGTTCTATAGTATAAATGAGGCATTGATTCAAATATTAATATTTCATGAATACATTCATCATTTTGATTAATAAATATACTTATTGACTTATCATTATTAGGGCATGGTTTAACATTTAGCACATGGTTTGTGTCATTCAAGAGATCACTTTCATTTTTCTGCTCAAGTATAACTGATTTTTAACAGCTGTCTGACATTTGAGTCAACAATATAACACACAGCACAGGGGACATTAAGTAAAATGATGTCCTCATAAGCAGTGATCATTCTGATCTTCATCTTGTGATAGGATTTTTCATCCTATTCAATACATATGGACAGCATAAACTGCATAATGCCAACAACTCTAAATCACTAGACAAATGGAAATTGAAATCTAAATGATGAATTACTTTCTATCCATTAAGTATGAATGAAATTTACTAGGGAACTGGATACAAGTATTGTGAGAAGGAAGTGAAAGGTGTTGTGTAAATGGAGGTGCGAGGTCGCTCAGAGAATTAAATTTCTGATACTAAAGTCTTACTTCTTCGTAAGTAGTTAAAAGTAGTGAAATTTCAACTAAAATGCATTATTTTGATGATCATTTCCTTCTTATTATTACTACTGGTTATCTGAAAGTAAAACCTAAGGAGTGAAGTCTCACAAAGATATCGTCAGTAAATTGTGCTTGCAGCTCTCAGATCCCTATGATTCTGCACTTAAGTGTGGTCAGCATGAAAACTGTCTATGAGTACCTGTGGGACAAAAGTTATATATATATAACTTTTAAAATAAGTTAATATTTTCATAGTCCATTATGGCAGAAGGCATGGAACACAGGGACAGGAGCTGAGCTGACTTCTCATATTGCACTGCCTTCTAGAAGCAGAGAATAGGTAAGAAATAGAACAGGGCTGTTAGAACTCTTCACCTTCAGCAGTACACTCTGAACTCTACACTATACTCCTCCTTAGGCTCCATCTCAGGATTTCAGAACCTGCTCAAATATTGGTTTAGGTGAGTTATTAGACATAAAAGTACAAGTTTCCTCCTCTGAAGCACACCTGAAGAACCAATATTGCATGCAGAAGGCTTGAAATTCTCTGCTCTTGATTTTGTCTTGGGATATTTTTATAGAGAAATATAAAGAAAGTTATCCAAATGATATAACTTGTAATATTTAGGCACACACCATCTTTTAAGGACAAAAATACCTGAGTAACTGCTCTTATAACTTGTACCTAATAGCACATAACCACTGTGCATGTATTCCTCTAATGTTCTTTTGCTAATTCTATTTATGGAGTAAATACTCCAACCTAAGGAAGATAGATACATGAAAATTGAAGCAATAAATAATCCCAGAGAAGAAAACCCAACAAATAGAAACACACACAGACTATCTCCAAATAGAACAAGAATAAATAATCACTGGTCATTAGTGTCCATTAATGTAAATAGACTCAATTCACCTATAAAACACAGCCTAAAACAATGGATGCTAAAACAGAATTCATTCTTCTACTGCATACAAGAGACACAATGACTTTAAAAATAGACACTGGCTCAGAGTAAGGTTTGGACAAAGAGTTCCCAATCAAATGGGTTTAAGAAAAATAGATATAGCCATGCTAACATCAAAAAGTAGACTTCAAACTAAAATCAAGCAAAAGAGACCAGGACAGACATTACTGTTTATCTCACAAATAATATACAACAATGAAGTCTCAAGCTGGAGTGTTTATGCCCAACACCAGGGTAGCTACATCTGTTAAAGAAACATTACTAAAGTTTAAAATGTCATATCAAACCCCACACATTTGATAGTTTCCAAATTAACAGAATCAGAAATGAAAATGGGGAGATTTTAAAACCTGAATCTCACCACTTGATAATTCTACACTACAGAAAATTCACAGAGATATAAAGATGTAATAAACAGTATGACACAAATATATTTAATAGTTATATACATAATTATTCAAACAAACACAAATGAATACACTACCTTCTCAGCACCTCATAGAACTTTCTCTAAAATTGATCACATACTGCATCATAAAGCAAATAGATACAAAATTGGGAATAACCCCTTGTATACTGTCAAAATACCATGGACTATTGTTAGAGTTCAACAACATCAAATACCACAGAAACCGTACAAGTTCATAAAAGATAAACATCTCCCAATTGTATAACCTCTAAGTCAAGATAGAAGTAAAGAAAGAAATTAATGCCTTCCTAGATATCAATGAAAATGAATTCACAACATAACCAAACTTATGGGACACAATTAAAACATTACTAAGAAAAAATTCATAGTACTAAATGCCTACATGAAAAACCTAGAGATATCTCACTCAAGAGAATTAACTGCACAGCTTCAATCTCTACAAAAATTAGAAGGAAA
>PVIH01011471.1:21485-69104 GCA_004025045.1 Sigmodon hispidus
GGAGGGAGGGAGGGAGAGGGTGAGGGATGTTAAAATGTGAACATAAAAACAGACATCAGGAAAATTCAGAGAATTTTAAAACCTGTAAATATATATACAGAAATATATATAACCCAACACTAAAAATAACAGGAAATACCAATCAGTAGTGACTAATATCCCTTGATATCAATGGACTCAATTTACCTATAAGAAGACACATACTAACACGATGGATACAAAAACAGAAGCAATCCTTCTGCTGCATACAAGAAACATACTTCAACATTAAAGACAGACACAGGCTCAGAGTAAAGGGTTGGGAAAGATTTTTCCAAGCAAATGGCCCTAAGAAAAAAGCTGGGGTTGCCATCCTAATATTTAATACAGTAGATTTCAAACTTAAGTCAATTAAAACACACCAAGATGGTCATTAGTTATTAATATGAGAAAAAATTAGTCAAGATGAGATTTCAATCTTGAATATTTATGCAACAAATATAAGGGCACCTATCTATGCAAAAGAAAAACACTGCTAAAGCTCAAATCCCACATCAACTCTCATACCCTAATAATGGGAGACCACAATACCCCACTTTGACCATTGGATAACTGAGCCAGATAGAGACTCAACAGAAAAATAAGGAGTCTAACAGAGGTTATGATGCGAATTGATTTAATAGACATTTACAAAAATTTTTACCCTAACATAAAGAAATATTCATATTTCTCAATTCCTCATGGAACTTTCTCTAAAATTGACCACATAATTGATCATAAAGCAAATATCAATAGATACAAAAAAGTGGAAATAGTCCCTTGTATCTAATCAGACCACGATGTCCTAAAGTTAGAGTTCAACAACATCAAGAATCACAGAAAGCATACCATCTTATGGAACCTAAACATTACTCAACTGAACCACCTCTGGGTCAAGGTAGAAATTAAGAAAGAAATCAAAAGACTTACTAGAATTTAACAATGATGAATCCACAACATACCCAAACTAATGGGACACAATGAAGGCAGTCTTAAGAGGAAAATTCATAGCACTAGATACCTATATGAAAAACATAAAGAAATCCCACACTAGAGAAATATCAGTATAGCTGAAAGTCTTAGAACAATTAGAAGCAAACCCACCTAGAAGGAGTTGATGGCAAAAAATAATCAAACTTCGAGCTGAAATCAATACAATTGAAACAAAAAGAACACTACAAAGAATCAATGAATCAAAGACTTGGTTCTTTGAGATAATCAGCAAGATAGATAAACCATTATCCAACTAAACAAAAAGCAGAAAGAATATCCAAATCAACAAAATCAGAAATGTAAAGTGGGACATAACAACAGACCCCATAAAATCCCAAGAATTATTAGGTCACACTTTGAAAATCTATAGTCCAAAACATTGGAAAATTAGAAAAAATAGTTTTTTGGACAGGTACCATTTACCAAAATTAAGTCAAGAGTGTTGTTTCTATGGAAATGCAATATTAATTTTACTTTGTTGGTTCTTTTTTTTAAATTATTATTATGAACAAAGAAGTCACACTCTCTATCCTTGTATATCCTTATTTGTTTTTGTGTTTTTTGGACTTAATGTCTAGTTTTACACTCATAAATTAAATACTGGCAGCTTTTAAACTCAATTTTATTAAGGTTAAGAATCATCTCCTCCAGCACCATGTCTTCTCACATGCTGCCATGTGCAGCCATGATGATGAGGGACCAACCCTCTGGAACTTCTAGTCTTTCCTCCAAGTCTACTTTTGTTCATTTGTATCCTCACCAGCTTTCTGTGTTTAATGGAGACTTTTCCTGTCCAAGTTTCTTGTCTTGACCTTGCTCAGTGGACCAGCCTGGCCTCAAATTCAAAGATCTGCCAACTCTGCTTCCCAGTGCTGAAATTAAAGGCATTTCGAGCACTAAGCTTTTTTTCTTTAGTTTGTTTTTCACATGTTGGAAATTTAGCTGGGTTGGATTTTGCCCTGAGGTTGTCATGCTCTTTGTTCCATTTCTTTACCTTGAACATAGCATGTAACTCCATTCCCTTTCTTATAATATTTTACATTTTCTTGTTCCCCTTCATTAGAAAGTTTATTAAATTTGGCACTAATTAACACACAACAGAGTTCTAAGAGGCTGTTTAGAGACTTCCTCTTTCTCCAAAACTAATCTATATTTTACTTTAGACTTAGGCGTAATATTCCAAAAGTGAAAAGAAACAACCATATTCTTCTACATAGATTACAAAATAATTTCTAGGCCACATATCTATGAAACCTCTTGAGGTAGCCACAGACAGTTCATCAAATCATACTTAGCACCACTGTCTTTTATATTCCCACTTGTATGGTACATTAAACAGTCTTTAAATCACTCTAATGGTGTCCTATCCCAAAGTGCCAAAGGTGCACTTTTTCCATATAAAAATACATTACAACCTAAAACAGCAATACCCAAGTTCCAGTATCAAATTTTGTCTTAGTTAGGGTCTCTATTACAAGATGAACACAGATATACTTATAAAGCAATATGTAATTGGAGTGGCTTCCTTACAGATCAGAAGTTCAGTCTACTTTCATAATGTTGGAGTATAACAGTTATGGTGCTTTAGAATTATCTGAAAGTCCTACAACTTTCAAGCACCAGGGAGTTGACTATCTCACTGAGTGAAGCAAGAGTCTAATAAACCTCAAAGCCCAATCACGGTGAGACAGGTTTTCCAACAAGGCCATGCGTACTACAAAAAGCCACACATCTAGTTCCACTCTCTATGAGCTTATGGGGGCTAAATCCACTCAAACTCCCACTAATTCATTATAATTTTTAACACATTTTGTTTTTACACATTTTCTACTTGATAGAACACATTGCATCATAAATTACCACACAATAAATATTCTGTGAGCATATTGTGCAACCTCAACATAAAAAAATTTCCATCCCCAGTGTGCACATATTAGATCTTGTCAGCTCCACTCCTGGCCCCATTACCCATATTGAAAGTCAAATATTACACAAATATATGTGAGTATTTAAAGAAAGCACAGAGAAGATATTGAGAAAGAGCTGAACTTTCAGAGAAAGAAAACAGACCAGAGTCAATTGTCATCCAGCTACTTTCTCAAGCCAAACAGTTTAAATGCTATCTGCAAGAGTCCTCAGCCTTGCTGATTGCCACTACATAACTCCTGAATCTCTGCATTCTTCTTATTTAAATATCTTCCCTGCACAGTTGTTTTCCTTCTAGGTTCAACCCAGCATCATTTCCCTAGATTTAGGATTAAAGGTGTGAGTTACAATGGTTTGGTTGTTGGGGCTATAACTCACAGAAATACAAAAAGATCTCCAATGAGTGATTGGATTAAAGGCACAAATTACTACTAAGTCATTTTGATGGAATTGAAGTCTTGAGTCACCATTTTATGACCCTCATAGCTTGACAGTAGGTGATTCTGTTCTCTGATTTCCCAGGCTGATTTTATTAAATATAAAATACATCACCACAGCTTTCCTTGAGAATTATGAGTATAATTAAATTGTTTATCTGATCTTTATTAAATTTTATTACATGATATCTATCAAAAATTGTGCAGTATTTTTTTTTTAGATTTTCCAATTATCTTGAGTACATGTTTTGATATGATGTCCTAATGAATCTCTGAATTGCCTCAGTGTCTGGTGTTATGTCTCCATTTTTATTTCTAATTATGTGAGTTTGTATGTTATTTTGTATGTTTTATGTTAGTTTGTATAAGGGTTTTTCTATATTGTTGATATTCTCAAAGAACCATCTCATTGTTTCCTTGATTTATTGTATTGTTTGGTGGGAATGTTCTCTGTGTGCTGTAAATAAAGAACTGTTTTGGCTTATGTAGAGCACCGTAGAAGTGGGTGAAGAATCAGAGCACAAGCAGGTAGGAAGAAGGGTGGAGTTAAGCCAGTCTTCATCTGACCCCCAAGAGGAACAGATGTGTAAGAGGTATTGGCCAGCCACGGGCTGAGCCACGTGGTGGGAAGATTAATAGAAATGGATTAATTTAAGAAAAAAGAGCTAGCTAGTAATGTGCTTAAGACATGGGCCAAAAAGTGTAAAGGATATAAGCATGTGATTCATTTCTTTGGGGGACAAAAGCCGCGGTGCGAACCAGGTTCCAACCACTGCCACAAGCGTGCCAGGTTACAAACTCCAGCACCAAATGGGCCGGGAACACTTACTACAACAGTATTGTACTCTTTCATTCCATTTTATTGATTCCATCTCTCAATTAAATTATTTTCTAGCATTTATTCCTCCTTGATGAGTTTGATTATTTGCTTTAGAGCTTTAAGCTGTGCTGTTAAGTTACTAGTTTAAGATTTTTAATTTATTATTTATTTTTAATTTATTTGTTTATTTTTTAATGTTTCATTTTTTAGCCATTTTCTTTATACAAGGACTTTGTACCATGAACATTCCTCTTAGTGCTTCTGTCATGACATCCTACAGGACTGGGTTCACATTGGCTTTACTTATATTGAATTCTAAGAAGTTTTTAATTTATTTTTTATTTCTTCCTTGACTTAATGATTAATCAAAAGAACACTTCTCAGTTTTAATAGGTCGGTAGGCTTGCTGCAGTTTGTATTATTTTTCACTTCTAATTTTTAGTATTGGTGGTTTGATAATGTACAATAGATTCGTCCAATTTACTTAATCTGTAGAGATGTTCATTGTTCGTAAGTATGTGATCAATTTTAAAAAAGCTTCCATGATTCACTGAGAATAAGATATATTCTCTTGTGTTGGGGTAAAATCTGTTAGGTCCCTGATTTCTTTTTATGTTTCAGCCTGGAAGATTCATCCAGTGGTGAGAGCAAGGTATTACTCACTATTTGTATGCAGTTTGAGAGTTACAAATTTTAGCTACTAGCAGGTGATATTATAGTATACATAAGTGATTACAAAAATTCTACCAGGGAAACTTCAATGGCTGATAAATACCTGAACTAAATTGGCAGGCTACAAAATCCACTCAAAAAATAATAACCTTTCTATATTCAACTGATAAAAAGACAGACAAAGAAATCAGAAAACATCATTCTTTACACAGTCAGTAAGAAAAAAATGACAGCCTGCAGAATAGAAAAAGATCTTTCCCAACACTACTTGTGAGAGAGAGCCGATCTCCAAAATATACCAAGGACATAAGAAATTAAACATCAAAACCAAAGAAGTCAATTAAAAATAGAGTACAGATCTAAACAGAAATATCTCAAATGCCTAAAAGAAATTTAAGAAAGTAAGGAAGTACTCAACATTCTTAGCCATCAGAGAAATGCAAATCATATAATGTTGAGACACTATTTTAAACCTACAAGAATGGCTAAGATAATAATAAAAAAAACTAATGACAGCCTATGTTGAAGTGGTTGTGTAGAAAGGACAATACTCCTCTACTGCTGTTTGGATTTTAAACTTCTACAGCCACATTAGAGAACAGAATGATGGTTCTCAGGAAATGGGAAATCAACCTAACTCAAAACACAGAAATTCTACTCTTGGGCTATATCCAAAATATGTTCAACATATCACAAGGATATTGGCTAAACTATGTTCATAGCAGTATTATTTACAATAGTTAAAATCTAGAAAAAATAAGATCCATTTGCTCATATACTCTCTCCCCTCTTTCCCTTCAGCTGGACCAGAAGATCAACAAAGTGTTTATCTATGGATTTCTTCTTCTGCCTCCATTCACTGCTGGATGAAGTTTCTATAATGACAATTAGAGTGGTTATTTATTTGATTATAGGGAAGTCCTGATTAAGTACCCTCTCCACTGATGCTTGGAATACTAGACAGGGACATTTGTGAGGATTTGGATGTTTCCTTAGCAGCAGGTTTCTTCCTAACTCCACAGTGGCTCCCTCTATCAAAATATCCATTATTTTGTTCTCCTTCTCTCAACCATTGCTTCCCCTACTCAACCATTTCAGTCTCTAATGATTTGTTACCACCCCCATTTGCCTCCTTTCTGTTACAATCCCTATTTACTTAGGAGATTTCTATGTCATCTTCCCAGGAAAATTCCTGAAAGCCTCTCATAAATTTCTTCTGTTACCTAGCTGTTCTGGCACTGTAGTTTGTTGCCTAGTTATTCTTTGTTTTATATTAAAAACCCACCAGATATAAGTGAATATATGTCATGTCTATCTTTCTGAGCTTGTGTTACTTCACTCAGAATAATACTCTCCAAATCCATCCAAACTCCAAATTGTGGGATGTCATTTTTTTTTTACTGCTGAGTAAAACTCCATTGTATAAATGTACCACAATTTTTAATTCATTCTTCAATTGAGGGACATCTAGTTTGTTTCTAAGCTCTGGGTACTATGAATAATGCTGTAATAAACATAGTTGAGCTAGTGCCCTTGTGGTAAGAATGTACATTCTTTGGGTATGTGACCAATACTGGTATTGCTGGGTCATTATGGAAATTGAATACCAGTTTTCTTTCTTTTTTATTAAGTTCAGTATAAGTTGCTTTATATTGAAGTCTTTAATTCATACTTTAAACATACTTCAATTCAGTTATGCCAGCACCATTTGTCGATGATACTATCTTCTTTTTAATTTTTTTTTTTGCCTCATTGTCAAACTCAGGTGTTCATAAATGTGTGAATTAATGTCAGGGTCTAAAATTCAACTCCACAGATTCACAGATCCATTTTATTGTCAGTCCCAAGCTGGTTTTATTATTGTAGCTCTATTGTATTATTTGAAGTCATGGATAACGATGCATCCTGATGTTCTGTTAATGATCAGGATTGTTTTGGCAATCCTGAGTTCCTTTTTATTTCATAGGAAGTTAAGTATTGCTATTTCAAGGTTTGTAAAAGGTTTTGTTAGGATTTAGATGGTGATTGAATTTAAATGGAATATTGCTTTTGGTAAGATTGCCATTTTTACTATGTTGATTCTACCTATCCTGGAATCTGGGAAACATTTCCATTTTCTGACATCCTCTTTAAATTCTTTCTCTAATAACTTAAACTTCTTGTAATATATTTCTATCTATTTTTTGTTAGAGTTACCTTAAGATATTTAATACTATTTGTAGCTATTATAAAGGATGATGTTTCCCTGATTTCATTTTCAACCATTTTATCATATGTGTATAGGAGGGCTACTGATTTTTGAGTTAATATTGTAGCCAGCTACATTGCTGAAGGTGTTTATCAGCTGGATAATTTCCCTGGTGGAATTTTGTGGGTCCTTTATGGATACAATCTTATCATATGAATATAATGATTATTTGTTTGATTTCTTACTTTCTAATTTATATCACCTTAATATTATATTTGTTCTCTTATTGCTTTAGCTAAGACTTTGAAAATTATATTGGGGATATATGGGAAGAGAGGACAACCTTTTCCTCCTAATTTTAGTGGGATTTCTTTGGGTTTCTCTCCATTTAGTTTAATGTTGGCTAGTTGTAAATTGCCTTTATTATGTTTAAATATTTTCCCTTTGTTTCTAATCTCTATGAGACTTTTATCATGAAGGAAGGTTGGATTTTGTCAAAAGCTATTCAGCATCTAATGAGGTAATCATGTATTTTTTCATTCAAGTTTATATGATATATGACATTGAAAATTTTCATATGTTGGCCCATCCCTTCATCATTAAATTATGCCTCCTTAATCACTATGGATGATTTTCTTTTATATTTTATTGAATGTGGTTTGCTAGTATTCTCTTGGCTGGTTTTGCATCAAATATCACAAGGGAGATTGATCTGTAATTCTCCTTTTGTTACATCTTTGAATTGCTTTGGTATCAGTGTGACTGTAGCATCATAAAATAGAGCTTGTCAATGAAACTTCAGTTTCTATTCTATGGTAACAGTTTATGGAGTTTTGGTATTAGTTCTTAGTACTTATTTGAATGTCTGGTAGAATTCTGCACTAAAATAATTTGGCATTCAGCTTTTGTATTGTTTTGCTTGGAAGACATTTAATAACAGATTCAATTTCTTTGGATATTATAGGTCTATTTAAAGGCTTTCCAATTTAGTCGAATATAGATTGTATTATTGTTTTATGACCTTATGATCCTCTAGATTTCCTGGGTGTCTGTTGTTGTGTCCCCCTTTTCATTTCTGGTTCTGTTCATTTGGATGCTCTATCTCTTTCTCTGCCTTTTACTTAGTTTGGATAAGTGTTTTTTTTTTTTTTCTGTCTTGTTAACATTCTCAAACAATCAACTCTTCGATTCATTGACTTTTGTATTGTTTTCTTTGTTTCAAGTGTATTTATTTTTGCCCTGAGATGGATTATTTCCTGCCATCTACTCCTAAAGCTGAGTGTGTTTCTAATTTATTTAGAGTTGTCAGCTGTGCTGTTAGATCTCTTGTGTGGGACTTCTCTAGGTATGACATGTGGGTATCTACTGCTATAAATGTTCCTCTTAACCCTGCTTTCATTGTGTCCCATGATTTGGGGCATGTTGTGGATTCATTTTCATTAAATTTTAGAAAGTCTTTGATTTCTTTATTTCTTCCTTGAACCACAGGTGGTTCAATTGAGAGATATTCAGTTTCCATAAACCTGTAAATTCTCTATGGGTTTTGTTGTTGTTAAATTCTAACTTTAGTCCATGGTGGTGTGACAGGTACAAAGTGTTATTTCTTTTTGTTTTATCTCTTGATATTTGCTTTATGACTAAGAATGTGAACAGTTTTAGTGAAAGTTCTTTGAGAAGCTTAGAAAAAATGATATATTTCTTTGTGTTTTATGTCCTTGTTAAGTTGTTAAGTTTCTGTCTTAGAGACCTATCCAATGGTGAGAGTGGAGTATTAAGTTGTTCCACTATAAATGTGTTGGGTTTGATATAAGATTTAAACTTTAGTACTGTTTCTTTTACACCTTTAGGTACCCCTGAGTTAACAACATGAATGTTCAGGATCGAGACTTTATATTCCTGTATTTTTCTTGAGATTAATAAGTAATGACATTCTTGATTTCTTTTGAATGATTTTAATTTGAAATCTATTCCAATAAACATTAGGATGGCTACACCAGCTTCTATTTTAGGTCCATTTAATTGGAAAGTCATTTCTGAGCCCTTAACTCTGAGTCAGTGTCTGTCTGTGAAGTCAGGTATGTCTCTTTTATTAAGCAGAAGGATGAATTCTGATTGTGTTTGAATTGTGTTAGCCTGTGTCTTTTTCTAGATGAATTGAGTCCACTGGGATTAAGTAATATTAATGAACAGTGATTATTATTTCATGTTATTTTTGGTAGTAGTGATTATGTGTTTTCCTTCTTTGAGATTTCTTTCTGTGGGACTGTCTATTGCTTATGATTTTATTGGTTGTATTTAGCTTCATTAGGTTGGAAGTTTCCTTCTATAGCTTTCAGTAGGGACCCAGGTGTGGATAGGTATAATTTAAATCTGATTTTGTTGTGAAATATTTTGTTTACTCGATATATAGTGATTGATAGTTTTTCTATTTATAGTTGTCTGTGATGACTACTGTCATTTTTTAATGTCTGTATAACATTTGACAGGGACCATTTTGCTTTCATTGTTTTCACTGTGTAATCTGATGTGTCTGTCTTTATAGATAATTTGGCCTTTTCCTTTGCAGCTCTGAATATTCTGTCCTCCATCTGTAGTTTTTGTTGCTTTATTATTATGTGGTGGGTAGATTTCTTGTTTGTGGGGAGTCTACCCTCTTTGGTGTTATGTAAGCTTCATGTATATTCATAGGCATTTTCTTTTTAGATTGAGAATGTTTCCCTCCATTGAGGGAATATTTGTTAAATATGATTTCTGTGCCTTTGAGATGATATTCTTCTCCTTCCTCAAGTTAACTAATTAGATTTTCCAGTCGTGTAATAAGAATAATATTAATTCAACTGACACTAAGAAAAGGAAATTTTAGTAGTTACTTAAGCTAGATTTCACATCACTAAGAGACCAAAGTGCATTATGTGATTAAAATTTATCCCTCAGTTGGAATTTATTGGTATATACAAGTACTTTGAAGGATGTGGTATTCCCCTTCTGCATGCACAATGTTAATGTAGACTCAATGTTTTGCATCCAACACCTCTACATTGTGACTCATGCCATTTCCTGTCTATCAGACTGAATGCCCAGGGAGAATCAGGAAAATGTTCCTGAGTTTCTATCTACATTTCCACTAGCAAACAGAAGGCAAATCTCAGTAACCTGTACAAAAAACTAAAACTCTTTCACTTTGCCACATTTTATCTACTCAGAAACCCCCAAAATGCAAATCAGGCCTCAGGCTCAGGCTAAAAGCCCAGGCATTCAGGAGAAGCCCCATCTCCTTCTCACTAGAGCCTCTGAGAGCATGGTTGTCCTGGTACTACTCCTCTGCCTGGTGTCCTTTCCAAGCTGTAAGTCTTGCAGCGTTTCAGGAGAGAGACACAGGCCTGTCATTTATGGGATGTATTACTAAAGGTGGCATTGCTTGTTCCCAGGTGCCCTGTCCCAGGTGCAGCTGAAGGAGTCAGGACCAGGCCTGGTGCAGTCCTCACAGACCCTCTCTCTCACCTGCACTATCTCTGGGTTCTCATTAACCGGCTATGGTATACACTGGGACCGCCAGCCTCCAGGAAAGGGTCTGGAGTGGATTGGAGATATATGGAGTGATGGAAACACACGTTATAATTCAGCACTTCAATCCAGAATCACCATCAGCAGGGACACCTCCAAGAGCCAAGTTTTCTTAAAACTGAGCAATCTGCAAACTGAAGACACAGCCATGTATTACTGTGCCAGATCACAGTGAGGGAAATCCAGTTTGAGCCTGCATAAAAACTTCCCTACACAGACACTCAATACCAGCAGGTGGCAGGAGACCAAGGGGACTCTCAGGACCAGTATGAGTTTGCTTCAAAACCTAGGAAATTTAGGACTATGCTCCATTTGAAGGAGTTTTAAAGTCAAAACCTGCGGTTTCCTTTTCTCACCAATGTTATCCTCTTGAGGCCACTCTGGACTGTCACATACTTGTCAAGTCTCTATGTTTGCACACAATAGAACAATTTATATTCTACATAATCCCTCTAATCTATCCAGTTACTTCTTGTTATCCCAGAGAATGACACATGCAAAATAAAGTTTTATAATGTGCATATTCCTTATGTACATATATTTAAGCATTTCCTTATATAGAGATATATTACAAAAGAAATCAAAAGTTTTGACGTTTGTTGACTGTTAAGTTCATTATTTGGGATAATTCTTTCCATCTTACTAATTAATCTTCACATTGTACAGTTACCAAACCTTCCATAATTTTGTCTTCCCTAAGAACCACTTTTTAGATTACTCTTGATAGAATGTCATTTTGTTGTATTTATGACAGAATGTTACTTACAAAATGCCTTCCAGTTTCATCAAGCTTGATGAGGTGTGTGGACTTCTGTGAATATAGATGCAATAAACACAAGAAGAAAGATTATGGTTGCTAATCCAGGTGCTAGAGAAGCAACTGGGAATGCATGTTTATTTCCTTACCCATATAATTAGGAGCTCAAATCCACTTGCAAATTCAGACAACCCCATATGTTTTGTCCCATGAACACTAAACTGCTCACATACAAACATATGCACATAATTAAAAATAAAGTGTTTTTAAAAATAATTTCTCATACAGAACTGGGAAGTATTCTATAGAAGTGTTTTATATGTCTGAAACATTGTTTAAAATGTTAATATTTCGATTCCATTGATCCACAAGTCTGTTTTTATGCCAGTACCAGGCTGTTTTTAGTAGCTCAATAGTATAACTTGAAGTCAGACATGGTGATGCCTCCTGAGTTTTTATTGTTGAGCAAAATTCTTTTGGCAATTCTAGGTTTCTTGTTATTCCAAATGAAGTTGAGTATTGTTCTTTCAAGTTCTGTAAAATATTGTGTTAGGATTTTGATGGGCAGTACATTGAATCTGTAGATTGCTTTTGTTAGACTTGCCATTTTTACCGTGTTGATCCTACCTATCCAGGAACATAGGAGATCTTTCCATTTTCTGATATCCTCTTCAGTTGCTTGCTCAGTGACTTAATGTATTTGTCAAATACATCTTTTACTTCTTTGGTTATAGTTACTCCAAGGTATTTAATGCTATTTGCAGCTATTATGAAGGGTGATGATTTCCTTATTTCTTATTCAGCCGTCTTTATCTTTAGTACATACAAGGGCTACTGATTTCTTTGAGTTAATCTTGTATCCTGCTACTTTGCTGAAGGTGTTAATCAGCTGTAGGAGTACCCTGGTAGAATTCTGCGGGTCACTTATGTATACAATCATATCATCTGCGAATACCAATAGTTTCACTTTTATTTCTCCAATTTGTATTCCCGTAATCTCCTTTTGTTCTCTTATTGCTTTACCTAAAACTTCAAGAACTATATTGAATAGATGAGGGGAGAGAGGACATCCTTGTCTAGTTCCTGATTTTAGTGAGATTACTCTGAGTTTTTCTCCATTAAGTTTGATGTTGGCTATTGACTTCTTGTAAATCACCTTTATTATATTCATGTATTTTCCGTGTATTCCTGAACTCTCCAGGGCTTTTATCATAAAAGTGTGTTGGATTTTTTCAAAGGCATTTTCAGCATCTAAGGATATAATCATGTGTTTTTTTTTTCCTTCAATTTGTTTATATGATGGATGACATTTATGGTTTTTCGTATGTTGTGCCAACACTGCATTTCAGAGATAAAGCCTACTTGGTCATGGTAAAGGAAATTTTTTATATGTTGTTGTATATGGTTTATCAAAATTTTGTTGAGAATTTTAGCATCAATATTCATGAGGGAAATTGGTCTATAGTTCTCCTTATTTGTTGTGTCTTTGAGTGGTTTGGGTTTTAGGGTTATTGTGGCCTCCTAAATGGAATTTGGCAATATTTCTTCAGATTCTACTCTGTGAAATAGTTTGAGGAGTAATGATAGTAGTTCTTCTTTGAATGTCTGGTAAAATTCTGCACTGAAACCATCTGGACCTTGGCTTTTTTTACTTGGGAGGCCTTTAATACCAGCTTCAATTTCCTTTACAGTTATAGATCTGTTTAGGTAATTAATCTGATCTTCATTTAATTTTGGTAAATGATACCTGTCCAAAAAGCTCTCCATTTCTCCTAGGTTTTCTATTTTTGTGAAATATGTATTTTCAATGTATGACCTGATAATTCTCTGGATTTACTTGGGTCTAATTTATGTCCCACTTTTTATTTCTGATTTTGTTGATATGGATATTCTCTCTCTGCTTTTTGATGAATTTAGATAAGAGCTTATCTATCTTGTTGACTTTCTCAAAGAATGGAATCAAATTAAGGATCCGGGCATTAACTCAAAAAACTATGAACTCCTGATCTTCGACAAAGAAGCTCAAAATGTTCAATGGAAAAAAGATAGTATCATTAACAAATGGTGTTGGCATAGCAGGTTGGTAGTGTGTACAGAAATGAAAGTAGATCCAAGTCTGTTACCCTGCACAAAACTCAAATCCTAGTGGATCAAAGACCTCAACATAAACCTAGCCACTGTGAATTTGATAGAAAAGAAAGTGGGAAATACCCACCAATGAATTGGCACAGACAACCACTTCCTAAATATAACACCAGTGGCACAGACACTAAGAACAAAAATCAATACATGGGACATTATGAAACTGAGAAGCTTTTGTAAAGCCAAGGGCACTGTCAATAGGACAAAATCACTGCCTACAGAATGGGATAAGATTTTCACTAAAAATAAAAGTGAAAGAGGACTGATCTCTAAGATATATGAAGAACTCAAGAATATAGAGCCCAAAACCTTGAATACGCCAATCAAAATATTGCATTCAGAATTAAAAAGAGAATTCTCAACAGAATTATCAATGGCTGAAAGGCACTTGAAAAAGTGCTCAACTTCTTTAGCCATCAGACAAATGCAAATGAAAACAACTTTGAGATACCACCTGACACCTGTCAGATTGGCTAAAATAAAAATCACAGATGACAGCCTATGTAGGAGAGATTGTGGAACAAGGGGAACTCTCCTTCATTGTTGGTTGGAGTGTAAGCTTGTCCAGCCACTCTGGAATGCAGAATGGTGGTTTCTTAGAAAACTGGGAATCAATCTCCCGAAGGATCCAGCAATACCACTTCTGAGTGTATACCCAAAAGATGCACATTTGCACTCCAAAGGCATTAGCTCAACTATGTTTATAGTAGCATTACTCATAATAGCAAGAACCTGGAAGTAACCTAGATGCCCCTCAACTGAAGAATAGATTAACAAATTGTGGTTCATCTACACAATGGAGTACTACTCAGCTAAGAAAAAATGATATCCCAAAATTTGCAAGCAAATGGATGGATTTGGAGAATATCCTCCTGAGCAAGATATCTCAAACCCAGAAAGATAAGCAGCGGATGTACTCACTCATTAGCAGACTGTAAACAAAAAAAGCAAAAAGCAAAGCATGCTCAAACTGCCAATACAATCCCTGAACAGCTTTGCACCTGAAACTCCTGTGCGTGGCACATTGATTCCCACTCCCTCTAGAGGACCACCTGACTCAGTCTTGATGTTGACGTGAGGAAACTGAATCTGCCAGGAATGGATCCTTATCTGAGCAATATTGGGACCTTGGGACCTCATGCCCTTGCTGGGGAGGAGATGGGGAGTTGTGAAGAAGAGAAAGTGACTGGAGGGGGAGGGAGGGGGAAGAAACCTTGAATAAGGATATACACAGATAGAAAATGTGACTTTATACATAATTAAAAAGAGTAAAAATGTTAATATTTCAAAAATGCATTCTTCATTTTGATTAATAAATAGTTTTTTTAAAAAAAAAAACATCACTACTTCCTGCTAAAGTTTAGAAGACTATATCATTCAAGAGGACAGTCTCATTTTTTCTTCTGAAGAACAACACATACTATCACGTATCTGAGTCAGTAGGCAAACAGATATCTCAAATAACATGGAAATGAGAGATGAAGTCATCATAAACAGGTATCACCCTTCCCTCCACCCTCTATTTGGGCTTCTTCATCTTGACCAAACCATGTAGGCAGAAAAGGCTGAATAAATCACAAACCTCTCTTACCAGAGAAATGTATATTACAATCAGAAGAGTAAATTTACCGTGTAAGCAAGAAAATAAATACAACTTACAAAAAAATGTAAACAAGTATTTTGATGTGGAAAAAGGGGTGTGTGTACCATGACAATAAGAACATGGTTCTACTATGATCATTGCCAAAATTGTGAACACCTCAAAGAGATTTACACATACAAGACAACGTTACACCACAGTCTCAATTCTGAGTGAGTAGACAAAGGACACAGGTGAGGTAGGCATGGAAGCAGGAAAGGATGGAAAGGAAGGATAAATGAGAAAAGAGAGATGTAAGAGCAGAAGGGGCCAGAAGGGGCATGGGCATCAAGAGTGAAAGGAGAGCCTATTGAAACAAATCTATATATTCTATACAATATAAACTAGCCTGGCATTTTGTTTTTAACCAGAATGAATGACACATACCGAAAAATAATATCCTAATACAATAAGATAATAATATATATATTTATCTGTCTGTCCTTGATGTATGTCTTTGTGTTGGTATTGTAGGTGTGTTCCAGAAACTAATCAAATTTGTCTTTTTGCCTCTGAGTATGCCTCAGGCATGGCCAGGCTTGCCACACCCCTAGGTGTGGCTCTATGCCTACAACTCCTTTAAAAAGATGTAACACATGAGAGTGGTTTTCTGCTTTCTCTTCCTTTCTTCCGTTTTCTTTCTTTCTTCCCCCTCCTTCCTTCTCTGTATATCTGAACCTCCTAAATAAACTCTGTGTGGCATTTAGCAGGGAATGTTTCATATCCCTCCCACATACGAAATACTAACAGGTGAATCTCTGTTTTTGTATGTCTGTCTGGATTTTTGTGTGTTTGTTAAGAGATGCATTATTCTAATAATATACCTATATTATAGAGGTTCCTACATTGTATTAAAGACAAAGTCAAGCTCAGGGTTCAGGTGCCCAGTGAAGCTGGGAGTAATGGTTGACTTTATTGATGAGGTCTCTCTTTTCTTGATCAATGCTTTGTATATATCTCATTTTTCCTTCCTGTCTAAGACTTCAGTGACTGTCAGAAAACCAGTAGCTGAGAACATTGCTCAGCAGCCTTACCATCCTAAATTCAAAGTGTAGCAGATACTGTTGCTCATAAAAACAGTTCACTCTTATTTTTAACTTTTCATTCAGGAATATGATGTTGAAGAACAATAATAAAATTTCTACATGTACTGTGGGTCATCTACATTACACTTGATGATATCACCATGTCATGCAACTCTGACTCTGGGTAGGAACCACCAATTAGGGGTTCTTAGGAGTTCTGTTTCTTCTTTCTTCCCTTTTTCCTCCTTTCTTTTTCTTTCCCTTTTTGGATGGTTGATTTGATTTAACTTTCCTACCCCTAATTTCTTGAGATTGATGCTCAGAAAATTGATTATTTAATAGAATTTTTCTGTTGTATTACACTGAATCATAAGTGTTGGGCATCTGTAGCAGAATGTTGGGGTTATTCAGGGAAGTGCTAGTGACCTTGGTATATCATAATGACTTCAGAAGATCCAACTCCTGATGGTGTGTTGCCTGGTTCAGTAGAGGCCTGGGAACACCAACCAGACTGCCTGTTTGGTTCTTGCTCTTTCTGGGAGGAAGCTGGACATCCAGTTCAAAGGTTTCAAATCAAATAAAGTTGTTCTTTATAAGTCCTTTCTCTCCCCCTAATAAATATTAATCCTTGTATAATATATCCTATTTAAATAAGTACGATGATGGTCATCAGGGAAGGAACTTTAGGAGGCTCATATTCAAGAATCAATTCCAATTCAAAAAATAAAAATTGTACAGAGAAAAACATCATTTCCCACATCCATAAATATAAAAGTATCAACCTCACAGGCAGAGGTCATGTGTAAAATGTGCTGTAATAAATATGCAATAGTTTCTGTGATCTTTATCCCAAAGACTTTATAATCACAATGAAAACTCAGAAAAACTCAAAATGAGATGCACTAAGAATAATGTGTGAAAAACATTCTTCTAACACTCAGAGCATCATAAGCAAGTAAAGTTGATATTAGTAGGTGTCCATAAGAGCTCGAAAAGAATGTGATCTCCCCAATTTAAAGACATGTTTCCATCATGTCACTCACAGTACTATACTTTTTCACAGAGAAATAAGGGTCACAAAATATGGGGTTTCCAATGTGAAAAGTTCTGGATGTTCTCTGGGTCCTTATTATATTTTTAGCTATATTCTTTTTTCCATCTCCAGAGATATAACTTAACAAGGCATAGATAGAAAAGCAGCAATTACTTGTTCTCTTTTGTGATCCACAAGTCAAGGCAAAGAGTTCCCATAGTATAATCAGGCCTTCATCTCCACTTCTGGACATCATTTAGGGTTCTCTGTCTTTTTATTACTTCAGCTAATATATCCCTTGATCCTAATTGCATTCTACTGCTTTTCAGGAGGTGTTATAAACTGCTTCTCTTCCCATCACTAACTAATGCAATAATCATATTTAGGAGCCCAGTTTTATAATGTATTTAATAAATAATGAGAAAAGGAGGGAAATATGAGTATATAGTGACAGACAGAGAATCTGACAAACATTCTATGGTAAAAATGGTCTTTAGATATGGTGTCTGACTGGCCAGGTGAATACTCAGTGGTAACTGGCATGGTCTCTAAATCAATCCCTTTGATCCTCTCCCAAATAAACCTATAAAACCACATGTACAAAATGGTTGGGAGATGCTTTCTCTCAAGATGAAATTTCTAGGTGAGTGATAAGAAAATCAATGATTCCACTGACACAAATAAAAAGGATTTTACAAAGTTTGTTCATCTGGAATTAATATCAGTAATAGCCTAAAGTTTATCACATAATTAAATTCCACACTAAACACTCTTCTGGAATTTACAGGGATATATATTGCCTTGAGGATATTGTATACTCTTTTGTCTGTTCAGCATAAATGTAGACTCATGTAAAGTTTTACATCTGAGACCAACATAGTGTAGATGATAAAATTTTCTCTTTATATAAATTCTAGACAATATCACAAAATATTTTTGGTAATTTTGTTTCCAGTTCCTTTAAGAAGCATAAGGAAAATCTCAGTCACCTAAAGGGATAACTGGAAACCTGTTCCTGTGCTTCCTTTTATTCCCTCAGGAACCTCCTTCAATGCAAAGCAGTTCTCAGCTTATGTTGAAACCCCAGGCTTACCTGAGTAGTTCCATCTCTTTCTCCCTTGAACCTCTAATATAACATGGCTGTCTTCGTGCTGCTCCTTTGCCTGGTGACCTATCTAATCTGCAAGTGTTTCAGGGTACCAGGAGAGGGAGCATGACAATTTATCTATGGGATATATGACTGATAGTGATAATGCTCTGTCCAGGTGCCCTGCCACAGCTGCAGCTAAAGGAATCAGAACCTGGCATGGTGCAGCCCTCACAACCCTATCTCTCACCTATACTGTCTCCAGGTTCTCATTAACCAGCTATCGTATACATGGAGAATACTAGCCTCCAGGAAAAGTTCTCTATTGAATGTGAAGACCATGGACTAATGAAGGCATGGTGGTTAATTCAGCTCTTAAATCCTCGGTCAGCATCAGCAGGGACACCTCCAAGAGCCAGATTTTCTTAGAAGTAAACATTCAAGAAACTGAGAACACAGCAATGAATTACTGTGATAGAGACACAGTGAGGAAATAACAATATGAGCCTGCATAAAAAATTCCAACAGAGACACTAAGAACCAGCAGCAGGCATGAGAAACCAGCAGTAACTCTTGAGGACCACTCATGCAATAATGACAGGGGCTGGGGAGTTCTAGAATATCCTGAGTTTAGAATATCCTGAGTTTACTGACAGAACCTGGGGTTTCCTCTTCCAGCCAAGGATGTCCAATATTGGCCCCTTTGGACTGTCACAATTTATTCAACTTTGTATGTGTGCACACATTAGAACAAATTGCTTTTCCTACACTCCCTCTAAGCTATCCAAGTGATTCTAATTTACCAGACAGAATGGCTCATATATATATGTACATGTATGTGTCTTGATATACCTGTATATATACATATGTATGTATATATATATATAAACTGATATTTCAAACAGATTTTAAATTTAAGACACTGTTGACTTTAACTTCAATATGAAACTGATTTATAATTTATCCTCTTTGATTTTAAGTGTGATAGAAAAATTCTAGCATCTCTCAAATATTTTTAATTTCCCATAATAGATTTGAAACTGAAATATCCTTTATTTCCTTTTTCTAAACCAGGAGAACTTAAAAGAAAATACTTGGTTATCATTTGTGAAAGATTCTATTTGCTAACATTCGCATCTTGGTAGAAATAAGTTTATACCAAAACTCTCAAATAATTTCTCTTTAGGTATATATGTGTGCCCTTAACCTATAAAGCTTTCAGGCAGTAATTTGCCTATCCTAGACTATTATTTTAATTGATAGTCATTGGCAACATCATAAAGACATGTTTAATACTTATTAAATGGTTAATAGGGGAATACTCACTGATAAAAAGATTAAAAAGTGTGCAGTTCCTGGAAATTTGGACTTGTTCATATGGAGGAAGGGTCAGGTACTTCATCCAAGAGCACAAGAGAGAAACAGGAAGAAAGAGTGATAACGTATGTGCCCTTCATGTTACTCTAGCCCTTGGACACATTCTGAATACTGGGACTTCAATTCCTACAAGTCATGCCACTAGGTCAAGGTGATAGTTCCTGCACTCTACTATACCAGCTGGTGTCAACTCCAATTCCTGGTCCATCTCGTTCATCAGCCCTTCCCATAGGCAACTGAGTACTATTTACAGGTTATTGTTCTATGTGTGTATGTCTGAGTGATTCTCACCCCTTTCTCTTCTCTTCTCTTCTCTTCTCTTCTCTTCTCCTCTCCTCTCCTCTCCTCTCCTCTCCTCTCCTCTCCCTCTCTCCATCCCTCCCTTTCTCTCTCTCTCTCTCTCTCTCTCTCTCTCTCTCTCTCTCTCTCTGTTTAAATGCATGACTTTATGTGTGCTTGTGGTTGTAATTGTGCAGAGTCTCATTGACCCTTACAACCATCCACAAATCAGAAGACAAATTATTCTATTTTTATCTATATATGTGACCATCATCATGATTAAAAGCAGCATGGGAAAGAGTTTGTGTCATCTTCAATCATACATATTATCATGTAAGAAAATCAAAACATGATATAAATGCAAGAAATAGAAGGTGGCATCTAAATAGAAACCATGAACAAATTCTACTGCCCAGATCGCACTCCACAGTTGTTCAGTAAGGTTTCATATACAACCCATTTGAACACATTTCCATGGATGACATCACCACCATCTCTTTGTGTAGCATGAATTTGAGTTGTAAACAAAGAGACACAGACTTAAATATTAGGAAAAGGCTGAAATATTAGAGAGAGGAAAGACCACAGTCAATTCTCACCCAACTATCTTGTAACTTCCTCAGCCTCATTCCTTGTTGCCTCTGCATCTGCTGGATTTCTATGTGCCTTAAATACCCTTCTCATCAGCTTTATTCCATCCAGGATAAGAAGAAAGCTGTAAGCTACTCTATTTTGTAGTTAGCCTTGGATTTACAGAAACAGGGGAAGTTCTGTCTCTGGAGTTCTGGGATTACATGTGTAGGTCACCACTCCTAGCTTTCCCTGTGCTGGGATTAAAGGTGTGTGCTACTGAATCCCACCTGTATGTGCTTGAATTTTAGGATCAAGAAATTCCTGAGCTGTTTGACTGTGTGTTAATCTCTTGAATGTTCTATGTGTTATTAAATATGTAACATATCACCACATATCCCCTTTGTGTCAAAAATAAAAAAGAAAGTTATAACTAACATTAAAAACTCATATACAATAGGTACAATAATCATATACAATAATGTCCAAACAATAATTACATGAGAGATGTCCCTTCTGTTGTAGAAGTCTAAATGTCTATCATGTTTTAATTTCTTAAAGATGAGTATTTCCTTTCTGTAAAAACAAAACAAAAACCTGTCCCAACACTTTGTTTTTCCTTACAACTTAAGGAATTGTAGTATGAATGGGTGAGCCATCAATTTGTAGTTTCATGAAGTTTCTCTGGTTCAAATTGAGTCTTTATTAATTTTGATGGTACCCATAACTTTTTTTCACATGTGGAAACAAAAGCAAAACCCTTACCCAAACCTAACTTTGAGGAGGTTTCCTTTCTTACTTTTATAAGTTTTGATATGTAGTTTCTCTGGTTTTTTTCTCCCTTCTGTGGTTTTTATATATATGACAGGCATTATTTTGTTTCATAACTCTGGAAAGAGGTTTTTCTTAGATAACAGGAGAAACCTGAACTGGAATTCATATGAGTGCTTTGGAGGCTTTCAGAGTCTCCCTTGGGGTGTTTTCTGAAGGCAAAAAAGTTATCTTGTCTGTTCCTTTTTGGGTGACATTCATTAGTCCAGTGTCTAGCTTTTCCATACCTCCTGCATACTTCAGGATGGAAAGGTGTTCTCTTGAGATTATTTCTGACAAAGGCATTGTTTCTGAGAATACCTTGATTATAATTTCTTTGTATATGACCTTCCCTTCCACAATTATAGCATTTAACATTCTGCCTTTTTCTTATACTTCTAGAAATGTTCACTCCTACCAAATTAACATCACCTTCATGAGAATCTGCATTAATTGTTTCATGAGTCCAGTCCTCTAAGGGTGCGGAACTTGCTTTTAATGGCCTTATTATTTTTTACATTGTGTATTAGCATTCTCAAATGTCAGGTGTTTGATTCTTATGTGCTTGCTTGAGAATCCAGTACTATCCTATTTACTGCTGTAGATAGTCTCTACAAAAATCTGTAAATGTTTCCTTTAGACTTTGAATTATTTTTGTGAAAAATTTGGGTTTTTTCTTAGTTCTTCTATTAAATCCCAAGAATTTAGTGCTGCCATGCAGCATAAAATCAAGAGTGTGTGAATTGCATAGGTATTGCCTTGCAAAATCACAATAAACTCCTTCCCCAAGAAGTTGGTCTTGGGAAACTTCTAAGCCCCTGGATCAGTGTCTTTGTTCTATTGTTTTCACCTCCTTCTTTCACCAAGTTTTCCACTGTAAATGTGGCCATGCTTCCAAAATAACAGTAACCATAACTAACCAGACCTTATGGGGTGATCCAGTTACAACATGACCAAGAATCTAGCATTTGTTTTGTATCTTTAACCCTTTTAGTTCTAGCATTTGTACCCGAGCCAATTAGCTTCTGTAATATTTTCTATATTTTTCTTTATTATGAATGAAGTCATATTCTGTATCCATGTATATTCCTGTTCAAGCAGTACTCACTCATTAGTGGACTTTAAACAAAAAGCAAAGCATGTCAAAGCTGTAAACCACAACCACTGAATAGCGTGGGACCTGAAACGCCTTTGGATTGGCATCTAGGAGCCCACTCTCTCCAGAAGAATGCCTGACCCAGTCTTGATGTTGGAGTGAGGAAAGCAGATCTGCCGGGAGTGGATGATGAACTAAGTCACCTTGGTACCTTGCAACCTTCTGCCCTTGCTGGGTATGAGATAAAGTGATGAGGAGAAGAATAAGTGACTGGGAGGCATTGGAGAGGGAAGGGAATCTGAACAAGGGGTACATCTATAAAAATATGACTTTATTCATCATAAAAGAAAAGAACTTAAAAATAAATATAAAATCTAAATCTTCTAATGCTGGTTAGGCTAAGCTACAGATAAAGAAAGCACAGTAGGTCACAGCTAATGCCCACTGATGCACTATGGCCACCACAATTTTATGCTAAGCAAACTTCAGCAGTCAACATGTAAAACAAAGAATAACTAGGCTATAATTCACAATCTCAGAAGCAACAAGTAACATAGAATGCTAAGAGAGACATTCATGGATACATTATATTCTAATATGTCTATACTTGAAATGAATACATGAATGTAGCCCAAATATTCATTTGTATACATTCCCTAAACACATATATTCCTTTATATACTAGGAATGTATGGCTAGATATTTTTCTGCCCGTTTGGTCTTATACATTTATCTTGTGCCATATTTTACTTAACATAAAATTTCAATCCCTAAAAACTAAACACCTACTTTATGAACTTGAGATAGTTTTAAAAATATAAATATCTCTTCACTTTTATGGCTGAAGCTTCTCTAGAAACTTTTGCAGTGACGCCAACAATGTGTGATGAAGATTTGGAGACATAATTGACTAGGTTCTTAGAATACTGAGATGCAAACATGTAACAGAGACTTGAACAATTCCATACATTCCTGAAAAAAAAAAGCATCTACCCTTGAGCTATCTTATACAATGGTGGGAACCTGCCCATTTAGCTGGTGGTAAAACTTAGTGGGCAATATATAACTCTTTAAAACTTTGTTCAGACAAATTATAACAGAACTGCTATCTAGAGTGACTAATATCCAAGAATGTCACTTTTGACTGAGAACATTCACAACATGTTAATGATATTCTACCACCCTCAATGTCTTTACTGACATAAGTCAATTTCTAAAAAGAATTTGTAGTGAGAGCATTCTCCGCTGAAATAAAAAGAAGACTCGATATATGGGGATTCCCTGGAAATTCTTTCATCTTGAGTTAGCACTGTGATTTTTTTTATAAAAATGTTTATGTTTCTTCTTTTATTTATTGGTTTTTGAAAATTAATATCAAACTTTATATAAAGAAGCAACACATTCAAAACAGATTTAAAAACATACAGTAATAAAAATTCTCTTTTCTCTAAAATACATTAAACATCAAAAATAAAATCTAAGGCTTCTCAATCCAGGTTAGGCTCAGCTACAGATAAAGAAAGCACAGTAGGTCACAGGTAATGCCCACAGATGCACTATGGCCACAACAATTTTCTGCTAAGCAACCCTTCTATAATTAAACTAGAAGTTTTGTTTTGTTTTGTGTTTTGTGTTCTAAATCACTTCACCCTTCATCTTTCAGTGACTTATATTTTGTACAAATAGTTGAAAGACACCAAGATAACAGGCCCATTTTCATTCTCAGGAACAACTCTGTTTTACATCTAGTCTTTGATGTGACTCACAGGATGACACATATAAGAGAGAAAGAGAAAAGAAAACTAATGTTGTCTGGGATAGAAATAATCTCATGCTCTGTAGACTTATTAGATTCTTTTATCTTGGTCAATGCTTTTGGGCAGGAGTTTCAGAAAGGCTGATCTCAAATAAAAAGGAGAGAGAAATTCAATCCTAAATTATCAACTGCTCTCCTTGTCTTTTCCTTTTGGAAACAGGTTGACACAAATTTTTAAGTGGAAGAAAATTCTGCTGGCCTCTTTGTTTTCTAAACTTATATATTGTTTGTCTTCAGCAATTTGTCAGAAGACCATTGTCTCCCACAGTTGGAATTTTTTATATGCAGCATTTTTAATTCCTATGTCTAGAAAAATTAGCAGATAGTTAATAAATGCTAATTCAAATGTTTTTAACACACATTAAAAACTCTTATTATTTTTTTTTATTCTCCATCAGGGATCCTATAACATTCACACAAGCCTGAGAGCTCAGTCAACACACCAGTCCTTCCTCTGCCCCCTTACTAATACAGAATCAATAAATTTCCATCCACTATCCAACCAGTACCTTATATTTCTGTTCCCTCTTTATTCATGGCTCCCCAAATCACACACACAGGCTATCAAGGGTCCTCCTCTTGTTTCACTAATCCAGGAATAAATAACTAATCCACAACTTAAACTCCAGAATATCTCCCCTAACAGATTTCCTAAAACCCTGCAGCTATCCTGCCTATTTTCTCAGGTCAGCTCTGTTACGAGTATCCATAGTAATGTTCATATCATTCCAGTATCATTCAGTATTTTTCCAGTCACGAGAAAATACAAATTGTAAACATATATGTTTATCCAGTCCCTGCCTACATCTCCAAACAACTATAAGTCCATCATCTATTAACTTGCATCTCTTCTATTAGTTCATCTATATTTCAAATGACCCTGCCCTGCCTTTTACCTGGCAGATGCCCCTAGATGACCCCAAAACATGCTAATCTTTACTTTTACATGGCACTTTCAAAATCACCATCAAATATATGAGGTATTCTATGTATCTACTCCCAGAGAGAGAGAGAGACAGAGAAAGTAAGAGAGAGAGAGAGAGAGAGAGAGAGAGAGAGAGAGAGAGAGAGAGAGAGAAAGAGAAAGAGCTTGTGACATTGCCATATTGGTTTTATTATAACAGTAGTAAAGTGTAGCATTCTAGCCCTGATCAAGATGGTTTCAGTGCAGAATTCTACCAGACATTCAAAGAAGAATTACTATCATTACTCCTCAAACTATTTCACACAGTAGAAACTGAAGGAATATTGCCAAATTCTTTTTATGAGGCCACAATTACCCTAATACCCAAGCCACTCAAACACAAAAAAGAAGGACATTACAGACCAATTTCCCTCATGAATATTGATGCTAAAATTCTCAACAAAATTTTAGCAAACCATATACAACAACGTTTGAAAAATATTATCCAACATGACCTAGTAGGCTTCATCCCAGAAATGCAGGGCTGGATTAACATATGAAAAATTGGAAATGTTATCCATTATATAAACAAACTAAAGGAACAAAACCACATGATCATATCCTTAGATGCAGAAAAAGCCTTTGACAAAATCCAACATGCCTTTATGATTAAAGCCCTAAAGAATTAAGGAATACAGGGAGAATAACTAAATATAATAAAGGCAATTTACAAGAAGCCTATAGCCAGTATCAAACTTAATGGAGAAAAATTTAAAGCAATCCCACTAAAATCAGGAACTAGAGAAGGACGTCCTATCTCCCCTATGTATTCAATATAGTTCTTGAAGTTTTAGCTAAAGCAATAAGAGAACAAAAGGAGATTAAGGGGATACAAATTGGCAAAGAAGAAGTGAAGCTATCTCTATTTGCAGATGATATGATTGTATACATAAGTGACCCAAAAAAATCTTCCAAGGAACTGCTACAGCTAATAAACACCTTCAGCAATGTAGCACGATACAAGATTAACTCAAAGAAATCAGTAGCCCTTCTATACACTAAAGATAGAGGAGCTAAAAAAGAAATAAGGGGAACATTACCCTTCATAATAGCAGCAAATAGTAATAAATACCTTAGAGTAATTATAACCAAAGAAGTAACAGACCAATTTGACAATAATTTTAAATCGCTGAAGAAAGAAATTGAAGAGGATATCAGAAAATGAAAAGCTCTCCCATCTTCCTGGATAGGTAGGATCAACATAGTAAAGATGATAATTCTACCAAAGGCAATCTACAGATTCAATGTACTGCCCATCAAAATCCTAACACAATATTTTTTGAACCTTCAAAGAACAATACTCAATTTCATTTGGAATAACAGGAAAGCCAAGATTGCCAAAACAATTTTACTCAACAAAATATCCTCAGGAGGTATCACCATCCCTGACTTCAAGTTATACTATAGAGCTACAATAATAAAAACAGCCTGGTACTGCCATAAAAACAGACTTGTGGATCAATGGAATAGAATTGAGGATCCAGACATTAACCCAAAAATCTATGAACACCTGATATTTGACAAAGAGGCCCAAAATATTCAATGGAAAAAAGATAGTATATTTAACAAATGGTGTTGTCATAGTTGGATGGAAGTGTATAGAAAAAAGCAAATAGATCCTAACCTGTCACCCTGCACAAAACTCAAATCCAATTGGATCAAAGTTCTCAACATAAACCCAGCCACTTTGAGCTTGATAGAAAAGAAAGAGTGATATACACTTGTACAAATTGGCACAGGCGACCACTTCCTAAATATAACACCAGTGGCACAGAAACTAAGATCAACAATCAATAAGTGGGATCTCCTGAAGCTAAGTAACTTCTAAGAAGCCAAGGACATTATCAATAGGACAAAATGACAGCCTACCTAATGGAAAAAGATTTTCACCAACCCTACAAGTGATAGAGGACTGATCTCTAAGATATATAAAGAACTCCAGAATCTATAGCCCAAATCCTTGAATAACCAAATCAAAAAATGGGGTTCAGATTTAAAAAGGGAATTCTCAGCAGAAGAATTACGAATGGCTGAAAGTCACCTGAAAAAGTACTCATCACCTTTAGCCATCAGAGAATTGCAAATCAAAACAACTTTGAGTTACCACCTGACACCTGTTAGATTGGCTAAGATAAAAGATGCAGAGGACAGCCTATGCTGGAGAGGATGCAGAGCAAGAGGAACACTCCTCCATTGTTGGTTGGAGTGTAAGCTTGTTCACGCACTCTGGAATGAAGTATGTTGGTTTCTCAGAAAACTGAGAATCAATTTCCCCAAGGACACATCAATACCATTTCTGGGTGTACACTCTAAAGACTCATAGTGGCACACTAATGGCATTAGCTCAACTATGTTCATAGCAGCGTTATTTGTGATAGCAAGAACCTGGAAACAACCTAGATGCCCCTCAACTAAAGAATGGATTAAGAAACTGTGGTAATCTACACAATGGAGTACTACTCAGCAGTAAGAAAAAAATGATATCCTAAAATTTGCAGGCAAATGGATGTATTTGAAGAATATCCTCCTTATTGAGGTATCACAAACCTAGAAAGAGAAGCAGGGGATGTACTCACTCATTAGTGGACTCTAAACAAACAAACCAAACAGAAAAAGCAATGCATGCCCAAGCTCCAAACCACAACTACTGAACAGCTTGGGATCAGAAGTGCCCTGGACTGACTCCTTGGATCCCACTCCCCCTCGAGGAACACCTGACTCACTCCTGAGGGAGGAGGGAGAAAAGTATATCTGCTAGAAGTTTAGAATGAACTAACCAATATTGGGTTAGTGGGACCATGGGACTGTCTGTTGCCTGCCCAGGGAGAGGATGGGGATTTGTGGAGAAGAAAGAGTGACCTGATGTGGTGGGAGGGGGAAGGGTCTTTGATTAAGGATATACATGGTTAGAAAGTGTGACTTCTTTGTTCATAATAATAATTTAAAGAAAGCATACCATTTTTTCTAGTTTTTGTTTGTTTGTTTGGGATTTTTTGTTTGTTGTTTCTTTAGTTGGCTAAATTATATTTGAGAATTGTTAGGTTTTTTTTTCCATTTTCTTCATTATTTGACAACCTCATACTATTTTCAGACAGGGTCTCACTGTGTAACTCTTGCTAACCTGAAATTCACCATGGAAACCAGAATGTTCTTGAGCTCACAAAGATCTGTCTGCTTCTGTCTTTTTACTAAAGCTGTGTGTGTGTGTGTGTGTGTGTGTTTGTGTGTGTGTGTGTGTGTACAGCCCTTAGCCTGGCTCCCGCATCTGTGGTGGGAATGTTTTATGTGTGTTGTAAATAAAAAACTGTTTTGGTTGATGTATAGCACCGTAGAAGTGGGCAGATAATCAGAGGCAGACAAGTAGGAAAAAAAGGGTGGAGTTGAGGCAGTCTCCATCCGTCCCCCAGAAAAGCAGCATATAAAAATTCAGGTGAGCCACGGGCTGTGGGCCACGTGGTAAAAAAATTAAATAAAAATAGGTTAAATTAAAATAAAAGAGCTACCTAATAATGTGCTTAAGACATGGGCCAAACAATATAAAAGATATAATCGTATGATTCATTTCTTTGGGGGACAAAAGCAGTTGTGCAAACTAAATTCCAACCGCCGCTGCATGCGCCAAGTTACAAACTCAAGTGCCAAACAGGCCAAAAAAACTTAATACAACAGATGGCGCCCAACATAGGGCCAAACACCCACATAGAGCCTAAAAAAGTTTAAAAAGCTTAAAAAACATTCTAGATCACTAAAACAGAGCCAAAAGTGGTTTTCTAAATTGCTTGTTTAAATTGATTTAAATCAATCAAGGGACCTTGAATAAGGGTATACAGGGATGGAAAAAAAATTCACAGGGAAAGCTGAACACAAAGTAAATATATGTGTAGCAATCTTAAAAAAATCTTTTTCAGAGTGATTGTAATCAAGAAAATAAATAAAAATAAATTGATTTATAGTACAGAGACAGCATGGTGTTTAGGCAAAAATTTAAAAATAGTGCGTCCCCAACACACAGCTTAAACTCATACGTTTCACGACAAGATTGACACAAATATAATTGATTTAAAGTTTCTGCTTATACTAAACAAAAAAAAAACAGTTTAAAAAAGTTTTTCTAATAACAACATTTTCTGAGTCCACTCTGGCTGCCAACAGTGGGCTCCTCCGTCATTTTAAAAAGCTGCCAAGAGGGGCAAAGTCAACAATTAAAATAATACCGACATTTTAAAACTCTTTAAATTAAAAAATAAATAAAAATTCTCAACAAAACAAATTTAAACTCTCAAAACCTCTAAATGGAATACAGTATATCTAAAATACACATAAAGTTCAAATAAAAAATAAGAAACCCTTTAAAAAAATAAAATAATAAAATAATAAAAATGAAAAAACCACATAAAGATGACAAATGAACAAAACGTCTAAATTAAGCTTATTAAATTTACTTTTAATTTTTTAACTTTTAATGAGCTAATTATAAAAAAACAATTAATTACTAAAGCTTTTAAGCTAAACCAATACTTATCTTTTAAAAATTTCTTAACTTTTAAATCTGTTTATAAAAATATATTACTTAAAAAAAGTTTCTGCTTTTGTCTCCACAAAAGTTCAAAACCTATAAATTAGTTCTATCAAATGTAGTTCCATTTGCCAAAGCCACATAAAATTCTCTGACAAAATCACCTTCCAAAATAGCCAATTAAAATAATCCAGCTTCAAAATCCCATAAAATCAACGTCCTTTAACAAAAAAAAACAATAAAAAACTTCATCCAATTTCCCAAAAATATTACTTATTAATATTTATTTTCATTATAAAAAGTTAATAGTCATAGTCAGTCATTAAAAAAAGAGGATATGATATAAAAATAATTAAAAAATAAATAGATTTTAATTTATTGATATAAACTTAAAGTCAATTTTGTTATACTACATATATTTTTCTACTCTTGATTAAAATATAATGTTAATATAACTCAAAACATACAAAATAAGACATTTAAATTATTTTAAAAACTTAAACTTTTCTAGACAGTGAGACAAGTCTGCTCCTAGCAGCACCAATATATTTCAAAAAAATAATAGACATTAAAAAAACTTCATATAAAAATTACTTTGTAGCAACAATAAGCTACTAGACAAAAAACTGTTCTGATATTGACTGCTTGACAATATGCTATATAAATTAGTCATGCAAGTTCCATAAAAAAGTGACCTCTAAACTTTAGCAAAACAAGCCAAAATGGTCCTTCAGTTTCCTGCTTTATAAGAAATATTGCCAGACATTCTTCAAGACACACACAAAAAAACAACTAATAGACTGTGTCAAATTTCCTACATCACTAAAAAATATGACAAAGATTTTAGGCCATAAAGGCTAAAAATAAATGCCCAAACATTATAAAAAAAACTTTTAGTGACTGTCCAAGCAGACATAGGTCATCTCTGTGATTTTCTAGACTTCAAAAGTTGCTTACACTTTCTGTTTATTTACATAATAATACATCCTTCTATGGTCTTTGATGTGGTTAAAAGTTTAATAATTATAAATATAATTCTTTGTAGTTTAAAAGATATATTAAATATAAAACTTTAGACTCACAATAATAGATAAATAATAAAATATTCTCTTTAATTTTATAAATACAAATAAACTTAATATTATAACTATAATTCTTGATTAAAAGCTGTTCTATTATAATTTTGCAATATAAAAATTAAAACCTTCCTTTTTAATTAAACATAAAAGAGGAGATATGGTGGGAATGTTCTCTGTGCGTTGTAAATAAAGAACTGTTTTGGTCTATGGACAGCACGGTAGAAGTGGGTAGAGAATCAGAGGCAGCCAAATAGGAGAAGAAGGGTGGAGTTAAGCCAGTCTCCATCCATTCCCCAGAAAAGTAGCATATAAAAATTCAGGTGAGTCATGGGCTGTGGGCCATGTGGTAAAGAAATTAAATAAAAATAGGTTAAATTAAAATAAAAGAGCTACCTAATAATGTGCTTAAGACATGGGCCAAACAATATAAAAGATATAAGCCTATGATTCATTTCTTTGGGGGACAAAAGCCGCCACGCGAACTAAATTCCAACTGCCGCGCGTGTGCCAAGTTACAAACTCCAGCGTGAAGCCTCTGGATTCACCTTCAGTGACTATGGTATGCACTGGGTCTGACAGATTCCAGGAAAGGGGCTGGAGTGGGTTGCACGCATTACTGAATTTGGTACATACACCAGCTATGCCGATGCTGTGAAGGATCGATTCACCATCTCCAGAGACAATGCCAAGAGCACACTGTACCTGCAAATGAGCAATCTAAAGCCTGAGGACACAGCCATGTATTACTGTACTAGAAACACAGTGATAAAAAGTTACTGTGAGCTCAGACACAAACTTCACAGTAGAGTGCTCAGTACCAGCAGGGGGCACAGAGAGAACATGTGATGGGATCTTTCCACAACTGCTTGTCCAGTGGGGTTGTGTGGTATTCCAGTAACATGCTTTATCTCATAATATCCAAAAATCTGCTTCATTTTCTGGGAAACATATGCTGGAGCATTGTCAGTCTTAATTTGATCAGGAATTCCCAATATGGCCATGGCTTCCAGAAGATGAGTGAGTACTGCATTAGCATTTTCAGAACTCAGGGCGGTAGCCCACTGCATTCCTGAGTAAGTGTCAATGGTATGATGAACATGTTTCATCTTACCAAATTCCGAGAAGTGAAACACATCCATCTGCCAAATCTCATGTCTTCTTGTACCCTTAGGATTACTCCCAGCGGGTAAGGATGGTTGATTGTAAAGGGAACACCTGTCACACTTTCACAAAATTTCCTTGGCTTGATGCCAAGTGATGGGAAAACTCTTCTTTAATCCCTTGCTATTGACATGATGCTTCTTGTGAAATTCTGAGGCTTCTACCACATTCCCTATCAATAACCAATCAATCTCATCATTACCCTGTGTTAAAGGACCAGGAAGGCCTGAATGAGCCCTGATATGTGTAATATACATAGGATGTTTTCTATTTCTGATGATATCCTGTAGTTGTACAAATAAAAGGGTTAATTCTGTATCATCAGGAATAAAGTCAGCAGTTTCAATATGAAATACAACTCCTTCTGCATAATGAGAGTCAGTTGTCAGGTTAAGAGGTCCAGTAAAATCCAATAACACCATAATAATGGCATACAGTTCTGCCTTCTGAACAGAATCATAAGGACTCTGTGTCACCTTACTGAAGTTTTCTGATTTATAACCAGCCTTTCCCATTTTATTTGCATCAGTAAAAAATGTAGGAGCTCCAGAAATAGGTTTATCCTGTACCACATGGGGGGAAATCCAATTAGTTTTCTTTATAAACTGAATCCTTTTGCTTTGGGGATATTTATTATTAATCTCCCTCAGAAACCCACTACAGGTCTTTTGCCAAGGTTCATTGTCTGCCCATAATCGATCAATTTCCTCATTAGTCAAAGGTACAACAATTTCTGCCGGATCCTTTCCAGTCAATTTTCAAAGCCTGAATTTTTCTTTGAAAATCAAATCTGAAATCTTTTCAATGTATGTTTTTAGTTTTTTACTTGGTCTATGTGGCAGAAATATCCATTCTAATATAATATTTTCCCTTTGCATTATGACCCCTGTAGGGGAATATTCAGAACACAAAATAACCAGGATGCAGTCGATGTCTGGGTCTATATGGTTAACATGTGCTTCTTGTAATCTCTTTTCCACCAATGCTAATTCTTTCTCGGCTTCAGCAGAGAATTCCCCCAATGTCTACCTTTGTTACATCTCCTGCATAGTCCAGGAGGTTGTGGCTTTCTGTTTAAGTCACTCCTGTGATTGGAACTGTTCCTATGTATGCTTTGTCTACAATTTCTCTTTATATGGCCTGGCTTATCACAATTGAAGCAAATAATGCCTTGATTTCTCATCTTAGCATTAACAATGGCTTGACCTACCCAACACTCTTCATTATGGTGTAGATATTGAGCATTAAGTGCATATTGAATCCATTCATCTAAGGGTGCACCCCTGATCTTTAATGGCATGATCAATTTTTTGCATGTCATATTAGCATTATCGAAGGCCAAAGAGAGTATCAATTGTTTCTGGACTTCTGAATCTGACACTGCTCTATTTACAGCCTGAGTCAACCTCTGTAAAAAGTCTGTATAAGGCTCCATTGGACCTTGTTTAATCTGGGTATATGACTCAATTCTCTGTCCTGGGTCCAAAACCTTTTCCCAAGCATTTAAGGCGGCAATATGACACAGTAACAGAGCATGGTCATCATAAGTAGCCTGAACTGATAAATCAGCAAACTGGCCTTCCCCAAGGATTTGGTCCTTGGAGACAGTAACATTTCCAGTTTGATCTCGAGATTCCAAGGCTTTAGCCTCTTCTCTAAACCAATTCCTCCACTGGAAGTTTTGGCCATCGTTCAACACTGCGTTCGTCAAATTCTCCCAGTCATCAGGAATTACTCGATTCTGTGTTGACCATGAGTTCAAGGATTGCCTCACAAAAGATGATTGTACACCATAGTTCACTATGGCTTCCTTTATTGATTTTAAATCTTTTATGTGTATAGGTTCATAATTGTATCCCACATTGTCAGAAGCCCTTCCACGTGGTTGTGGTTTTTTGGCCTCTGCCACAACTGGGAATAGAGTTGGAGGGATGGGGGGGAAGTCCCCTCATGGTAACCACTCTAGGTAAAGAACCTTCCCTGCAGTAGCACCATTTAAGAGGGGGCTCTGGGTTATCTTGAGCAGGTGTTGCCTCAAGATCCTTTTCTAAAACCTCCAAGCGAGCCTCAAAATCTTATAACCTAGTGGTAATAGTCTTTTCCAGTGTTTTATAGTCTTCTATAAATGATCTCTCCAACAATTTCATAGAGTGGGAAATCCTCCCTGTCTCCACATCTATCCATTCTACTATCTTCTGTTCAAACTTCCTAGAGTTTCCATCCATTATCCTAAAATTTTCATCCATTTTTTAAAATTTTTCATCCAATTTCCTACAAGTTTCATCAAGATGGGCTCTAAATTCCTCTGTGATCAAAGTAGACCTCTCTTCTATGGAAACAATGAATTTCTAGAGTGTCTTCATATGTTCATCCATGCCAGACATCTTAGCCTCATACTCTCTATGTTGAGATGCCTTAAAATAGGTAAGTATGAAATATATTATCACACAAAAAAGCAAAAGGACTCCTGGGTGGAGATAACCTCCAAATGCATAATCCTGGAAATAATCCTCTATCACCATTGTGACAAAGTGAGAAAAATTCTAAACATTTATCTGGTAAGACATTGTACAAAGGAAAAAAATATATGTAGAAAAGAAAAGGAAGAAAAGAATATACTCAGATGTAATGAGAATTTACGGCCAGCAGATGTCGCTGTCGTGATCAGCATCGGCAGCAATGGTGCGGGAAACGAGGTGGCGATTCAGCTGGGAGGGTCTTTCTCAGATCTTTCAACAAATCCTACCAGGCTTGCTACACTAAAACAGGTCAATCCATCTCTCAGGAGGTCTGCCACACACAGATTCATTCCTGGTTGCGTACAGGAGGCTCGTGCACAGCTGGTAACCAAAGTTGTTCAGACCGGCTCTGTGGGCGGGTGAGGAACCCGGCGGGTTTGTAGAATTAGCCCTGCGTTCAGGCACCAATTATCACGGTAAAAACCCGCAGTGAGATATGTTTTAAATGGGGTTTAATTTGTGAAAATCACTTACAAAACAGATACGGTTTTAAGAGAAAATGAAAGGATAAGGTTGCAGCGCACTGGAGCCTTTCTAAGGAAAACTCCTCATCCCCACATCATACGTCCGAACTCCTGCGCTGCTGGCCCGAACTGCCCACCCAGTTGGGAACTCTCACGAGAGAATGATGGCTTCCTGTCTTCGTCCTCTCCCTCGAATGTCTACTTCCGGAATCGGTTGGTAACTCTCACGAGAGAATGGCTTCCTGTCCTTGTCCTCTCCCTCGAATGTCTACTTCCGGAATCCTTTCCAGTTAACCACACCCCACTCATCTCCAGTCCTCTGATGCGATCATTCACATATATAGTTCCTGATTTCCCACTACATGCTTCTACTACGATCATAGCAAAAAATTGTGAAGGTCTCATGGAGATTCACACTTACAAAGCAACTTTACAGCACAAACTAAATTCTGAGTGAAGAGATAAAGGACACCATCAGGTAGGCATGGAAGAAGGAAAGGATGGGAAGGGTAGATAAAAAAGAGAGATATACAAATAGGAGGGCATGTACTGTGAATGGAAAAAGAGTGTATTGGAAGAAATCAATTTAATCACAGCACATTATAAACTAGACTAATATTTTGTTTTTAGGTAGAATGAGTGACATATAGCTAAATACAATGTCTTAAATAAAATAAGATATTAATATGCATTTATTTGTCTGTACCTGATGTGTGTCTTTATGTTGGTACGTCTGTTTTTATATGTCTGTCTGGGTGCTTGTGTGTTTGCTTAAGAAATGAATTATTCTCATAGTATAGCTACATTTTAAAGGTTTCTACAGCATACTAACCACAAGGCCAAGGTTAGGGTTCAGGTTCCCAGTTTGACCAGTATTTCAGGTTGACTGGGTCTCATGGGTCTCTCTTCCCTTGACCAAAATTTTATATATATATATATATATATATATTTGGAGCCCCTGAGATGGCTTTCCCCCAAATAAATAATATAAGCTTCTGACTCCTTCCACCCTCATTTCTCCTCCTTCTTGCATCATCAATAGTCAAAGCTGGGGCAGGAACATGTTGAACTATCTACCCCCCACTAGCTGGTAACTTAGCACATGCAGGAGCACCCGTAGATCTTACAATTTTCTCTCTCCACTTAGCCAGAGTCTCCTCTATTCTTGGGCCAATTAACTTTATTACAACTATTATTAATTTAAAACCCCCAGTCATAACTCAATACCAAACACCTCTATTTGTCTGATCAATCCTAATTACAGCTGTCCTTCTTCTCTCTCTCCCAGTTCTAACCTCTGGAATCACCATGCTACTCCCAGATTGCAACCTAAATACCACCTTCTTTGACTCCACAGGAGGAAGGGACCCTATTTTATATCAACACTTATTCTGATTCTTTGGTCACCCTGAGGTTTATATTTTAATCCTACCAGGATTTGGAATTATCTCTCACATCGTAACCTACTACTCAAGGAAAAAAAGAACCATTTGGGTATATATGTATCTTTTTTCCCTTCCTGTCTAGGACCCCAGTGTCTCTCAGAAAATCACTGGTTGAGAACATTGCTCAGCAGGCTTTTCATCCCAAATTAAAGGTTTAGCAGATACTGTTGCTCATCCAAACAGCTCACTCTTATTTTTAACTTTTTATTCAAGTATATGGTGTTGAACATCAATAATAAAATTCCTACATATACTATGGGTCATATATATTAGACTTGATGATGTCATCATATGATGCAGTCTGACTCAGGATTGGAGCTACCAGGTAGGGATGCAGTTCCTTTTTTCTTCTCTTCTTATGCCTTTTTGTTCTCTGTTTGGCAGGTTGATTTGATTTGTTCTTCTTACTCCTTATTTCTTGAGATTGATGTTCAGAACATTGATCATTTACAAAGTTTTGGTTTTTTTTTTTTTTTTTTTTTTTTGCTGTGTTACAATCAGTCAAAATAGTTTGGCATCAGGGAGAAGAACTTTAGGAGCCTCATGTTCAAGAGTCAACTTCAATTTTTAAAATAACCAAAATTGTGCACAGAAAAAAATGTATTTCTCACATTCATAGACAAAAAAGAGGCAGAAGAGTAATGGCAATAACATGATGCAGATGGAACGTGGTGAGTAGTGGAAAAGAAACAAGTATATAGTCATTTACCAGAACTCTGCTCTTTTGTTCCATAACAAGCAATTCAACATTGATGAGAAGCTTCTAAATAACTACAAACTATGAATTTAACACAGTGAAAGGACAATATTTGAATGAATAAAAATGCTAATTACTGAGACTGTATGTGGATATATGTTTGTGTGCACACACATGTGTAGGCAACAAGTTGATTCTCTGTGACTGCCTAAATTGATCTTTATCTTATTTTTTGAGACAGGGTCTCACACTGAGCCCAGAGCTCACAGGTTCAGATAGAATGTCTAGGTGGCAAGTCTCAGAGTCACTACCTCCCTGGTGCTGTGAATATACAATAAACCATGACACCCTGCTTCTAAGCTAAATGTTAAGGATTAAACTGAGATACTTATAGTGAAAGATAGGCATGTTACTGGTGAGCGAACTTCTCATTTCTCATTTTATCACACATTGTAGATATTAAAAAACATTGTAACATATAAAACAAATACATGCATCAGATAATATTTAATACTAAAGTATATGTTAGTCAGAGGACTTTCTATTTAAATTGTATCAAATCTTGGTACGTAAACATACATTATGCATAAAATATTATAGTTTTCAAAAGTTTACAATGAAGATACTTCATATTAAGTATAGACTAGAACCTTAGGTTGGGGAATTATTTAGGTCTATGGAGCCAGTTGGGACAATTAAGGAAACAGTTTGATGCACATCTAGTATATAAAATTATAAACTACTTAGATATTAGCATCCAAAATAAAATCAATAATAGTAGAAAAGTTATTTGATCAAGTAGTCTTCTAAAACATATCTTCCCAATTGTAGATGGAGATAACTTTTCTTATAAACACATTTTTGCTTAATGGAATTGCTTTAGCTAGGAGGGGACACTTCAAACACCCACATATTACTTCATGCAAATAGAATTGAACCACTATTCTCCAAAGATAATATTGAAGGTCAAATTCTGCTCCAAACAGCATTGCACCCTGGGATATAACAATTAACATCAGTAAAACTTAAACTCAACTGTACTAAGCCAGCATCACTGCAGAATTAGGGCCATCTATGGAGTGTGAAACTATGGAGCTACACAGGTGTGCGAAAGCTCAGTTGACCCTTTCTCATGAAATTTGATAGCACCTCAACTGAAGAATGGATTAACAAACTATGGTGCATCTGCACAATGGAATACTACTCAGCAGTAAGAAAAAATGATATCCTAAAATTTGGAGGCAAATGGATGATTTTGGAACATATCCTCCTGAGCAAGGTATCACAAACCCAGAAAAATCAGCAGGGGAAATAGTCACTCATTAGTGTACTCTAAACAAGAAAAGCAGAAAAGCAAAGGATGTCCAAGCTGCAAACCACAAACACTGAACAGGTTGGAATCTGAAACACCTTGGACTGGCACCTTGGATCCCATGCCCTCCAGAGGAATACCTGACCTAGTCTTGATTTTGGGATAAGGTAACTGGATCTGCTAGGAGTGGATGCTGAACTAAGCCATATTGGGAACTTGGGACCTCTTGCTCTTGATGGTGAAGAGATAAAGAGAAGTAGATGATAGAATTACTGGAGGGCACTGCAGGGTGAAGGGAGCTTGAAAAAGAATATACATGGATAATAATAATGACTTTATTCATAATAAAAATGAAAGTCAGTGTAGGTTCCAAATACCAAAACCAAACCAAAACAAAAAAGTCTTAAAAGTAGACCCTATGGTATGACATAGCTATGCCATTTCCAGAGATACACAGCCACCCAGAGAGCAAGAGGTAATGGATCACAGGTAAAGCCATGGAGCCACATGGCAATACAATAGTCAATAGAAATGGATTGAGTTGTAACAACTAGTTGGTAATGAGCCTGAGTACTATGCCAAACAGCTTGTAATTAATATGAGCTTTTGTGTGATTATATGGGACAAAGCAGCTGTGGGTGGTCTGGATCTTGGGGTTAGACCAGGCTACAAACTTCTGGCTCTACTACCCATTGCAGCTAAGAAGAAGAACCAGGCCAATGCCCATTGACAGATGAACAGATGAAGAAACTCTGGCACTAAAGCATGATGGTGTTTCATTTATTCCTAAGGAAAAATAAAAATCCAGCATTGGCAGGCAAATGGACATCCTGAAGCTCATTACCCTAAAGGAGTAATATCAGATTGGATGTCCAGGGAGAATCAAGAAAATGTTCCTGAATTTTCATCTACAGTTCCACTAGGAAACAGAAGGCCAATCTCAGTAACCTGTATGAAAAGCTAAAATCCTTTAACTTTGCCCCACTTTATCTACTCAGAAACCCCCTCAATGCAAATCAGGCCTCAGGCTCAGGCTAAAAGCCTAGGCATTCAGGAGAAGCCCCATCTCCTTCTCACTAGAGCCTCTGAGAGCATGGCTGTCCTGGTACTACTCCTCTGCCTGGTGATCCTTCCAAGCTGTAAGTCTTCCAGGGTTTCAGGAGAGAGACCCAGGCCTGTCATTTATGGGATGTATTACTAAAGCTGACATTGCTTTTTCCCAGGTGCCCTGTCACAGGTGCAGCTGAAGGAGTCAGGACCTTGCCTGATGCAGCCCTCACAGACCCTCTCTCTCACCTGCACTGTCTCTGGCTTCTCATTAACCAGCTATGTTGTAGGCTGGATCCGCCAGCCTCCAGGGAAGAGTCTGGAGTGGATGGGAGAAATATGGAGTGGTGGAAGCACACAATATAATTCAGCTCTGCAATCCAGAATCACCATCAGCAGGGACACCTCCAAGAGCCAAGTTTTCTTAAAACTGAGCAGTCTGCAAACTGAAGACACAGCCATGTATTACTGTGCCAGAGACACAGTGAGGGAAATCCATCTTGAGCCTACACAAAAACTTCCCTACAGAGACACTCAGTACCAGCAGGTGGCAGGGGACTAATGGGGACTCTCAGGTTTTGCTTCTAAACCTAAGAAGTTCAAGACTATGCTCCATTTGAAGGAGTTTTAAAGTCAGAACCTGTGGTTTCCTCTTCTAACCAATGTTATCCCCTAGAGGCCACTCTGGACTGTATTATACTTTTCAAGTTTCTATGTTTACACACAATAGAGCAATTTATATTCCACATAAACCCTCTAAGCTGTCCAGTTGCTTCTTCTTATCCAAAGAATGGCACATTCAAAATAAAGTTTTATAATGTGTATATTCCTTATACACATATATTTATACATTTCTTTCTATATACAGATATTACAAAAGAAGTCAAAAGTTTTGACATTTATTGACTGTTAAGTTCATTAATTCAACTTTGCAATCAAATAATTTTGTAATTTATCCTCTTTACTTTTATTTATTTACCTTTTTTACTTTATGGAAAATTTATTGCAATACCCCCCAGAACACACCACTTCTTCTTTTCAACATCCTGCTCTGCAGCTTCCTTTGCCTTCTTTGCTTGGATGCCAAAGAGCCAGGTATTGGCCCGGGCCATGCAAAGACTGGAAAAAGCTTTGAAGTTCTTCTCTTCCTCTGTGATGACTTCCTCTTGCTTTCTCCTTTGTGTAGACATTTCAGATAGGCATCACAGGTCCTGTTAGCTGTGATAAAATACCACAGCTTTTCTAAATAACTCTCATTTTTCCAGCACCCCTTAGAAGCTGAAATACACATGGTTTCCTACTTCTACACACAAAAAATCTAATATTAGAGTTTCTTATCATTTTTCACATATTTGTTGTATGTATATATATTTTCATAAGATTTAGCTTTCATTTATGGGTGTTAAGTAATAATTACTCTACATGTTGAGTGACCAGTTTGGATATATATTATATATTTAATAAAATTGGAATATTGGTAAGGAAATATTTAGTTAAATTTTAGTCAGTTTAGGATTGGCTAAGAAAAAAGTCACAGATGAGAGCCTATGTAGGAGAGATTGTGGAGCAAGAGAAACTCTCCTTCATTGTTGATGGGAATGTAAGCTTGTTCAGCCACTCAGAAATGCAGTATGGAGGTTTCTCAGAAAACTGGGAATCAATCTCCCCAAGGATCCAGTAATACCACTTCTGGGTATATACCCGAAAGATGCACATTCTCAATCCAAAGTTATTAGCTCAACTATGTTCATAGATATTATTCATAATACCACAACCTGGAAGCAACTTAGATGCCCCTCAACTGAGGAATGGATTAACAAACTGTAGTCCATCTACACAATGGAGCACTACTCATTATATCACAAAATTTGCAAGCAAATGGATGGACTTGGATAATATCCTCCTGAGTGAGGTATCTCAAACCCAGAAAGATAAGCAGGGGATGTACTCACTCATTAGTGGACTCTAAACAAAAACAGCAAAAAGCAGAAGTTGGCATCCAAGATGCCAACTACAGCTCCTGAACAGCTTTGCATCTGAAACACCTGGGAGTGGCACGTTGTATCCCACTCCCTTTAGAGGAACACCTGATTTAGTCTTGATGTTGGAGTGAGGAAACTGGATCTACCAGGAGTGGATGCTCTACTGAGCAATATTGGGACCTTGGGACCTCCTGCCCTTGCTGGGGAGTAGATGGGGAGATGTGAAGAAGAGAGAGACTTGAGGGGGTGGGAGAGGGAAGAGACTTTGAATAAGGATATACACAGATTAAAAATGTGAATTTATACATAATAAAAAAGAGTTAAAATGTTAATATTCCAAAAATGCATTCTTCATTTTGATTAATAAATAGGTTTTTTTAACATCACTACTTCCTGCTAAAGTTTAGAAGACTATATCATTCAAGAGAACAGTCTCATTTTTCTTCAGAAGAACAACTCATACTTTCACTTATGTGAGTTAGTAGGCAAACAGATATCTCAAATAACATGGAAATGAGAGGTGAAGTCATCATAAACAGGTATCACCCTGCCCTCCACCCTCTATTTTGGCTTCTATATCCTGACCAAAACATGTAGGTAAAAAAGGCTGAATAAATCACAAATCTCTCTTACCAGAGAAGTGTATATTAAAGTCAGAAAAGTAAATTTATCTTGTAAGCAAGAAAATAAATACAATTTACAAAAAAATTGCAAACAAGTATTTGGATGTGGAAAAAGAGGTCTCTGTACCATGACAAGAATATTGTTCTACTATGATCATGCAAATATTGTGAATGCCTCAAAGAGAATTACAAATACAAGACAACGTTACACCACAGTCTCAATTCTGAGTGAGTAGACAAAGGACACAGGTGAGGTAGGCATGGAGGCAGGAAAGGATGGAAAGGAAGGATAAATGAGAAAAGAGAGATGTAAGAGCAGAAGGGGCCAGAAGGGGCATGGGCATCAAGAGTGAAAGGAGAGCCTATTGGAACAAATCTATATATTCTATACAATATAAACTAGCCTGGCATTTTGTTTTTAACCAGAATGAATGACACATACCGAAAAATAATATCCTAATACAATAAGATAATAATATATATATTTATCTGTCTGTCCTTGATGTATGTCTTGGTATTGTAGGTGTGTTCCAGAAACTGCTCAAATTTGTCTTCTTGCCTCTGAGTATGCCTCAGGCATGGCCAGGCTTGCCACACCCCTAGGCATGTCTCTATGCCTACAACTCCTTTGAAAAGATGTAACACATGAGAATGGTTTTCTGTTTTCTCTTCCTTTCTTCTGTTTTCTTTCTTTCTTCCCCCTCCTTCCTTCTCTATATATCTAAACCTCCTAAATAAACTCTGTGTGGCACCTAGCAGGGAATGTTTCATATCTCTCCCATGTGCAAAATACTAACATTTGTGTCTCTGTTTTTGTATGTCTGTCTGGGTGTTTGTGGGTTTGCTTAAGAGATGTATTATTCTAATAATATACCGACTTTATAGAGGTGCCTACAGTGTATTAAAGACAAAGTCAAGCTTAGGGTTCAGGTGCCCAGTGAGGCTGGGAGTAGGGGTTGACTTTATTGATGAGGTCTCTCTTTTCTAAATAATTGCTTTGTATATATCCAATTTTTCCTTCCTTTCTAAGACCCCAGTGACTGTCAGAAAACCAGTGGCTGAGAACATTGCTCAGCGTCCTTACCATCCTAAATTCAAAGTGTAGCAGATACTGTTGCTCATCAAAACAGTTCACTCTTATTTTTAACTTTCCATTCAGGAATATGGTGTTGAACATCAATACTAAAATTCTTACATGTACTCTGGGTCATATACGTTACACTTGATGATGTCATCATATCATGCAGTCTCTGACTCTAAGTAGGAGCCACCAGGTAGGGGTTCAGTTTCTTCTTTCTTCTCTTCTTCCTCCTTTCTTTTTGTTTCTCTGATTGGCTGGTTGATTTGATTTGTCTTTCCTACCCCTAATTTTTTTAGATTGATGCTCAGAAAATTGATTATTTACATAGAATTTTTCTGCTGTATTACACTCAGTCATAAGTGTTGGGCATCTGTAGCAGAATGTTGGGGTTATTCAGGGAAGTGCTAGTGACCATGGTATATCATAATGACTTCAGAAGATCCAACCCCTGATGGTATGTTGCCTGGTTCAATAGAGGCCTGGGAACACCAACCAGACTGCCTGTTTGGTTCCTGCTCTTTCTGGGAGGAAGCTGGACATCCAGTGTAAATGTTCCAAATCAAATAAAATTGTTCTTTATAAGTCCTTTCTCTCCCCCTAATAAATATTAATCCTTGTATAATATATCCTATTTAAATAATTATAATGACAATAATCAGGGAAGGAACTTTAGGAGGCTCATATTCAAGAATCAATTCCAATTCCAAAAATAAAGATTGTGCACAGAAAAATATCATTTCTCACATTCATAGATATAAAAGTATCAATCTCACAGGCAGAGGTCACTTGTACAATGTGATGTAATAAGTTTGCAATAGTTTCTGCAATCTTTATTCCAAAGACTTTATAATCACAATGAAAATTCAGAGAAACCAAACATGAGATTCACTAAGCATAATGTGTGAAAAACATTCTTCTAACACTCAGAGCATCATAAGCAAGTAAAGTTGATATTAGTAGGTGCACATAAGAGCTTGAAAAGAATGTGATCTCCCCAATGTAAAGACATGTTTCCACCATGCCACTCAGAGTACTATATTTTTCCACACAAAAATAAGGGACACAATACATTGGGTTTCCAATGTAAAAGAAGTTTTGAATGTTCTCTGGGTTGTTATTATGTTTTTAGCTATATTCTCTTTCCTTCTCAGGTGATACAACTTAACAAGGCAAAGATAAAAAAGCAGCAATTACTTGTTCTATTTTGTGATCCGTAAGCCAAGGCAAAGAGTTCCCAGTTTTAATCAGGCCTTCATCTCCACTTCTGGACATCATTTAGGGTTCTCTGTCTTTTTATTACTTCAGTTAATATATCTCTTAATCCTAAGTGCATTCTACTGCTGTGTTATAAACTGCTTCTCTTCCCATCACAAACCAATGCAATAATCATATTTAGGAGCCCAGTTTTATAATGTAGTTCGAGAAATAATGAGAAAAGGAGAGAAATATGAGTATATAGTGACAGACAGAGAATCTGACAAACATTCTAAGGTAAGATTGGTCTTGAGATATGGTGTCTAACTGGCCAGGTGAATACTCAGTGATAATTGGCATGGCCTCTAAATCAATCCCTTTGATCTTCTCCCAAATAAACCTATAAAATCACATGTATAAAATGGTTGGGAGTTGCTTCCTCTCAAGATGAAATTTCTAGGTGAGTGATAAGAAAATCAATGATTCCAGTTATTCAAATAAAAAGGATATTACATAGTTTCTTCATCTGGAATTAATATCAGTAAGAGCCTAAAGTTCGTTAAATAATTAAATTCCATACTAAACACTCTGCTGGAATTTACAGGGATATATAATATCTTGAGGATATTATATACTCTTTTGTCTGTTCAGCATAAATGTAAACTCATGTAAAGTTTTACATCTGAGGCCAACATAGTGCAGATGATCAAATTTTCTCTTTATATGAAATTAATATTCCAGACACAAAATATTTTTGGTAATTTTGTTTCCAGTTCATTTAACAAGCATAAGGAAAATCTCAGTCACCTTAAGGGATAACTGGAAACCTGTTCCTGTCCTTCCTTTTATTCCCTCAGGAACCTCCTTCAATGCAAAGTAGTTCCTAGCTTATGTGAAAACCCCAGGCTTACCTGAGTAGTTCCATCTCTTTCTCACTAGAACCTCCAATACAACATGGCTGTCTTCGTGCTGCTCCTTTGCCTGGTGACCTTTCCAATCTGCAAGTGTTCCAGGAGAGGAAGCACAGCATGTTATCTATGGGATGTATGACTGATGGTGATAATGCTCTTTCCAGGTGCCCTGTCCCAGCTGCAGCTAAAGAAATCAGGATCTGGCATGGTGCAGCCCTCACAGAACCTGTCTCTCACCTGCACTTTCTCCAAGTCCTCATTAACCAGCTATGGTATACAATGAGACTACCAGCCACCAGGAAGTGTCTTGAGTGGATGAGAAGCATATGGATTGATGAAGGCATGGTGGTTAATTCAGCTCTTAAATTCTTGGTCAAGAACAGCAGGGACACCTCCAAGAGCCAGGTTTTCTTAAAAGTAAACATTCAAGAAACTGAGAACACAGTAATGAATTACTTTGATAGAAACACAGTGTAGAAATAACAGTATGAGCTTGCATTAAAAAAAAACATTCCAACAGAGACACTAAGAACCTGCAGCAGGCATGAGAAACCAGCAGTACCTCTTGAGGACCACTCATACAATTATGACAGGGACTGGGAAGTTCTGGAATACCCTGAGTGATTATGAGTTTTAATGACAGATTCTGGGGTTTCCTCTTCCAGCCAAGGATACCCAATATAGGCTCCTCTGGACAGTCACAATTTATTCAACTTTGTATGTGTGTACACATTAGAACAAATTGCTTTTCCTATATTCCTTCCAAGCTATCCAAGTGATTCCAATTTACCAAACAGAATGGCTCAAATACATATATATATATATATATATATATATATATATATATATGTGTGTGTGTGTGTGTGTGTGTGTGTGTACATATATATATGTATGTGTGTTGATATACTTGTATATAAACATATATCTGTATGTATATATATATATATATATATATATATCAACTGATATTTCAAACAGATTTTAAATTTAGGACACTGTTGACTTTAACTTCAATGAGAAACTAGTTTTTAATTTCTAATTTATCCTCTTTGATTTTGAGTGTGATAGAAAAATTGCAGTGTTTCTCAAACATTTTTAATTTTCCATAATAGATTTGAAACTGAAATATTCATCATTCCCTTTTTCTAAACCAAGAGAAATTAAAAGAATACACTTGGTTATCATTTGTGAAAGATTCTATTTGTTAACATTTGCTTCTTGGTAGAAATAAGTTTGCACCAAAACTCCCAAATAATAATTTCTCTTTAGGTATATATGTGTGCCCTTAAACTATAAAGCTTTCAGGCAGTAATTTGCCTATCCTAGACTATTTTTGTAATTAATAGTCATTGGCAACATGATAAAGACATGTTTAATACTTATTAAATGGTTAATAGGAATACTCACTGATAAAAAGTATAAACAGTGTGCATTTCCTGGAAAGTTGGACTTGTTCATATGCAGGAAGGGTCAGGTACTTCATCCAAGAGCACAAGAGTGAAACAGGAATAAAGAGTCATAATGTATGTCCCCTTAATCTTACTCTAGCCCTTGGACACATTCTGAATACTGGAACTTCAATTCCTACAAGCCATGCCACTACAGCAAGATGATAGTTCCTGCACTCTACTATACCAGTTGGTGTCAACTCCAATTCCTGATCTGTTGTAGGAAGTTTTTCCCTGGCCCAGAGTTTTGTAACCTGGCGAGCACAGCTGAGGTTTGGAACCTGGTCCATGGAGGCAGTGTGGAACAGGCTCCGTGCAGCAGCTTTTGGCCCCCAAAGAAATGAATCAGACACTTATATTACTTCATACTGTTTAGCCCATGTCTTAAGCACATTACTAGCTAGTTCTTTCATCTTAATTCAACCCATTTCTACTAATTAACCCACCATGTGGCTCCGCCCGTGGCTGGCCTGTATCTCTTACATGTCTGTCTTCTTTGGAGGTCAGATGGAGTCTGACTTAACTCCGCCCTGCACCTACCTGCCTGTGCTCTGATCCTCCACCCACTTCTATGGTGCTGTGCATAGGCCAAAACTGTACATTCTACCACACTCGTCCATCTCTTTCAAAAGCCCTTTCCCATAGGCAACTGAGTACTATTTACAGGTTATTGTTCTATGTGTGTATGTCTGAGTGATTCTCATTCCTTTCTCTTCTCTTCTCTTCTCTTCTCTTCTCTTCTCTTCTCTTCTCTTCTCTTCTCTTCTCTTCCAGTTCTGGGATAGGATTGTGTAGGGTTATTGTCAGCAGTCAAGGCAAGAGTACTTTCTTGCCCAGTGGCTAACTTTTGTCACAATGAAGATCAACTCATATGTTGGAGATTTCTTGATGTCCATAATCTTCTCTGGAGCGAATTGGTACTGCCAG